>VDFB02059534.1:0-22832 GCA_007258455.2 Sequoia sempervirens | reverse complement strand
GTTGATCTTAACACTATGTGTGTTGTATGGGACATTGATTGTCCCCATAGATTTTGGACTCTCCTTTGGGAGATCTATGGAGACCCTCATATCTCTTTATACCCAAAGGATACTATTGTAGATTATCTCATTCCTCTTGCAAATATAGATTTCATACCCTTTGATGATGACACTTTAGAGGAGCTTGAGTATATCACACGTCTTACATGTTCTAATGGTTCAAATACTTTTCTTCATGTTCCCACTCTTTAGATCAGGACTACATCTTCATCTTCTATTGTTCCTGATTAGCTTTGAATCACCACATTCTTGGCCCCTATTGATTTAGTGTAGAAGGACATTCATCTTCTTCCATACATAGCTACTTGGGATTCGTATCTTGTACACATATCATCCTTATTTGTAGAGTCCTATATTGTAGATTTGGAGGATTAATTTGAGGACATTTATCTCCTCTTTTTTGATAGCCACATCATCGTTGTTAACCCACCACCATATTCATCATCTTTACAACTTGTTCTACATTAGCCTTCACCAGTTTCTGGATTGACATCATCTCTTTTTGACGTGGATACTTGAACACTTTTCAAACCTACACACATCATTTGGATTTAGATTCTTGATTCACCTGTCTCTTTGGATTGAATTCTCCAATCACCAATGGATCTATTTCTTCCTAATGGGAGAAATTTTGTTTGTAGGAAGTGGATTGTTTTTTGTCTTCACACATTAATCATTGGCACATGAGCTCTTTGTTTATGGGGGGATTCATAACCTCATTTTATCTCTCCTATCGAGGGGACATCTATTGTAATTTTGTGAAAAAGCATTATTTGGGGGGTCACTTTGAGTTCTCCTTCTATCCTTCTTTCACTAGTGCTAAGTGCAGTCATTTTTGTTAGGCCCAGGCGAGGAAGAATAAAAACACATTTTATTGTATCTCCAAAAATTACATACAAGAATTGTTTACATGTAGTTTGTTTTATAGGTAAAAAATATTTTAACTGTGATAACTGTCTAAACTATCTAAACAAAAGAATATAATTAGAACTATGTTAACCCCAAATGATTAAAATGTTAACATCACCCTATTAATTTGAAGGGGTTATCATGAAACTATGCAAAATTTTGAACCGCTCAAACTTCCCTTGGCTAAGCACTTTGGTGAGAATATTAGCTGGTTGAATTGAAGCTTTTTTGAAAAGCCTGTTAATATGATAGGTCTTAAATTTTTTTGAACTAAGTTTGTTACCTTGATGGGTTCAAACTTTGATACTAAACCTGTTGCCTTGATAGGTCTCAAATTTGATAAAGAGCCTATTACTTGGACATATCTCAAATTTTAATAATGAGCTTGTTACTTTGACAAGTCTCAAATATTGATAATAAGATCATTACTTAGATAGGTGTTAAATTTTGAAGAATGATCTTGTTGTTTTGACAAGTCTCAACTTTGGACTTGTTTTGTCCATATTGCTATTTGAAAAAAAATGACCAAACTTTAGTGGTCAATATGAATAGTCACCAACTATTTGGGACAAATTTGCATTATCATTGAATATAATATCTAAAATTTATCTGAAATAGCACACATTGGGTGCAATCATTGAAAATGATATCTGAAATGGCACATATTGAGTATAATAAAATATTGAAGTGTAAATACCACACCAATCATAAGGTGCCAATTAAATTTATGAAATCTCCACTTGAATATGACATATACCAATATTCCCCCCTTTGGAAAATGAGAGGAAAATGTCAACAACATGATATCCCTAATGGAGTGACTGAACAAGAGGTAACATATTTATCTCCACAACCTCAAATAATTGGAATATATTAGTAAGGACTAAAATCATCATAATTAGCATAAAATACATATCCAATATTAGAAAAATCATTCATAGGAAGCAAATTCCCTTCATCAATCTTTTCAATAACTAAATTCTTATCAAATATAATGAGTGGTATCTCAGAAATATCAACATTAATTAGAGTTAAGGTAGGATCAATAAGATCTACATCATCATTAGAAGAATTATGAGGAATAAAATCACCACCACTATGAGTGGGCACATTTTCACTATCAATGATAGATTGAACTCTCTTATAATATTTGGTTAACAAAGCAACCTTGGATCTCCAACTTGAATGATCTATCCAACCAAAATTCACATGCCTTATAAATTTTGAAGATGGATATGGTAGGTAACAATGCTTGGTAGAATGAGTACACAAACCACATGATGTACAAGGGTGTAGATCAAAGAAATTATTAGAAAGATGACCTTGACATCCATAATGAAAAAAAAATTGGACATTATTTGACTTAGCACATATTTCTTTTGGTTGCTTAGCTTTTTGAACTTCACAAGAATCATCAACACATGTAGACTCAACATGAGATTTATTTATATGTCCCCCTGATAAAAAAATTATGGGTTTGGAGTACTCTGGGACATAAGATCCAACAAAACCTTTGTAACCAAGACCATATTTTACCTTATTTATTTTTTGAGATTCCCAAACTCTCACAATGGGTTTTTGTTTTTGTGACTTTGGTTGGTGGAATCTTTATACCATAGGCTTAGATGCAACATTTTTCTTTTCTGACACATTGGTTTTACTTTCTTGCTTTGTTGGAATGCTAGAATAAGGCACATCATGCTTAACATCTTTCTGCTTATTCTTTCCTAATTAATCTTATAAAATATTAAGTTATTTTCTCAATAATATGTATTATTTTATAAAATTGCATGAACAAAGGTTTGTATTGTCTCCAACATTCAAATATTAATTCTACTTTAGCTTTTGTATTGACATGAATTTGTAGAGATAATATGCCATCAATGTAGAATGTGGACATGGTTGTAGATAGAGAATCAAACAATTTAACAAACACCTTATAACATGAATTATATCCTTATTACTCCATATTCTGTTAATTCTAAGTTGTAACTCAGATACTCAAAATGTAACAAAAAATTCCAAGAAAAGTTATTTTTCCACATGCAAATTTAGTAGATAAAACACATCCATTATGTTCTATAATGAATTATCCCTCTTTATAAAGAATTAATTATATGTAACATGAATTTCCATATTTCTCATTTTATTTTACCAATCAACCAATTTGACTTTCAGACCCCAAATACCTTCAAAAAAAATTGAGAAGAAAGATGAAACTATTGTATTCTTTGAAGGTAGTATTTTTTGTTTTGAATTCCTACTTAAAACCCCTAGCAATACTCATTCCTTAATTGATTTCTTTTGTTTTTTTTTTTTGGTCTCATTGATAAATGTTCGAAACATTATGCTTGTTGAAAGATAGTGACAAATCTCAACTATAATGCCTGCATTTGTTCAGGAGTCCAATGCTGGCGTCAAGGCTCTGGCCCAGCATCCACCTGCCACTTCTATCCTCCTGAATGTTTTGACCTTCCACCCACACCTGTTCTATTGTTGTTTGAAATGCCCAGTCCCTAACCCGGCTCCCTTTTTATGTTGTTCACAAACTGCCCCGAGTTTAAATCTTTAGATGAGTTGCATTATAACAAAAATTCATTTCCTTTGCTACCCTGCAAGAGGAATTTGGAACCCATTTTTATTCTCCCATTACCTACCATCACAGATATAGGACTAGTTTGTGCTTTGAGTTGGACAAGTGGTTAGGTCTAGGGAGATGCAACATATTTTATTGTATCTCTAGAGGTAAAATTATATTTGAGAATTGTTTGGCATAGTTTATCGTTTATGAAAAAAGTAGAAAACAAAATTTAACCGGGTGATAACCCGCCTAAACGCATTCCAAATAACAAGGAAGAAGAGAATGGCAACTACAGATAGGCCTCATTTAGATTACAGAAGAAATGTAAACTCATTAGTGGTTAACATGAATAAAATTATACGGTCATGGCTTAGATAGTTTAGATAGCTATCACATTTAAACTATTTTCTACCTATAAAATAAACTATATCAATGATTCTCAAGTGTAATTTTCTAGAGATACAATAAAATATGTTTTTAATCTTGGCCTGACAATTTCATTTTCTCTCTTTTGGGTAGTTTTTTTCCATGTGGTTTTCTCCTTTTCTCTAGTTATGAGAGATTTCATTTATTTGTACATGGGTGCTTCATCAGACCTTGTATCCAGAACCCATCCATGCATCCATAATTGCATTCTTCATGAAGGTTTTTAGTTTCTCCCTAAGTTGATCTTAAAGGGGGCTATTAGAGTAATTGGGATAATCACTTGATAATTAATTAATTATTAAGTCTCTTATTACTTTATTCACCTAAGATAAACTTAGGAGTGTTTTTTATTTATTAGATTTGACTAAATATAGGTCAAGTTGTCTCATTGCATGATATTAAGATACTTGTCACATTCTACTCAAATCCTCATCTAGGGTTTTCTTTTTATGCTTTTATAAAAAATCACCTTCATTGGAATTATTCATTCTGATTAATTCATATTAAATCAATTTCTTTTCTAGATCACCTCTTCTCAAGGTTGCATTATCATATCGATGTCTTTTTCTCTTCAGATGTGATAGGTGTTTTGGTTGTAGGTGATTTCTGGGAGCTATGGGGTTCACTATCACCTCCAAAAATGAATAGATGTTAAAACCATAGTAAATATAAAATAAACCCCTTTTTTTACAACCCCTCCATTTACTTCATAATTTCAAAGAATAATGGAAAAGTGACAAATATTTCTAACAGATATACATACCTAGTAAACACTATTTATCAAATTACTTTGAGTTCATGATAGGAAATCAAAGTTATCATGATTTATTCCTTGCATAAACAAAAGGGATCCTGTAAACAAAAACTAAGTTTCTATACCAACCCCTATCTCTCTCTCTTCCAACCATCCACACATTATCTGTAGACCCCCCTTCCTTGGTAGGTGAAATGAAGTCAGCATTTTCAAAAGCATCGCTAAATGCACCTGGTACCGAAAACATACAAGCTTTTCAAATCAATATTTTAAAAAAATGTCACGATAAGCTGGCCACATCAATCTTCCATTACTTTGAAAAAAATCCATATAGGGCCATGATTGTGAATCGAAGTTGATAAATAAATACAGTGATTTTTTTTTCTTTTGCTCCGCCAAATCACCCCAGATCTCTCTCATCATCAGCTGCCATCGGGATAAAGCGATGTATAATGTTATCATATCTAAGACATGTCATTTTGTAAGGAGAATAGCCGTAGCCCTCTAAAAGTGCCTAATATTATATTACCCAATTGATCATTTTGTGATCCCATGAATATCAAATATTTATGAAATGAAAAATAAGAACAAAAATTACAAAAAGGAACCAAGTTTTTTTGGAGAGAGCGTGATGATTCCTATGATAGTTTTGCACTGAAACCCTATTTTTTTGGTCATTTTTTCCCTATTTCTACTACTGTGTAGGAGGTATGAGGCTGAAAAATAAAGCTAGAATGTTTGAAGGAGGTCATTGAAAGGAACGAGGCATTTCAGCTGATGAATTTGAAAATGATAAGGGTAATAATATTGCAAATGGAGATTTAGATTTAGGCACAACATTTAACCATGCAAGTGAAAATGGGGGGAGAGAGTTGTTAGAAATATAATAAAGTGACACAAATTTAGGTAAGACTTTGGTATTTCTCCCCCCTAATGATTTTATGGACTACATTGTTGAATGTCAACATAGATCATTCATTTTGTATTTTTTAAGAGGAGTTCCATCTAAAGTAGATTTTTGTAAATAGGTAGAACTAAATTGGGAAAATAGGGGATGAGAGATTGAAGCTTTGAGGGGTTTAGAGAAAAGTTATGTTTCTTGCAAATTCAAAAATGTTGATCATGCTTAGGTTATGTCATAATATGGAACTTGGGTTACTTGTGGTCAATTATGTTATTTACAAGTATGGACATTATACTTTCACCCTAAGGGGGGTCTGATGCAAGAAGTTGGGTCCACAAAAAGCTCAAAAAGTGGAAGTGGTTTTTTCAAAATTTGTTAGAGTTGGATTGAAAATTTGAAGCACTTGTACATTGAATCTTAAAAAAATTTAGTAACATGAAATTTAGTATTTTGACTCTAGTTTCAAAATATTTCAATTTATTCTAATACCCAGATGATAGAAATTCATTTTTTAATAGGCCTGTATAAAAACCACTTTTAAAGTCACTTTTTTTTACCATACCATGCATGTGTAGAGACACTATAATTTCGTCTAAATAAAAGTATTTTTTTAATTCATTTTGGGGAAAGATATGTAACAACCTCAAAATTGATGAAGATATTTTTAAAATTTTGTTTCTGAATATTTTTTATTGGCCCTAATTGCTATTTTTAAAAACCATGTACGAACACCATAATTTGACCTAAAATAATCATTTTTTGAAAAAATAATTCATTGTGTAGAGAATTGTTTGAAGATTGATTTCATATAATTTATTTTTTTATATAAAAAATTAACAAATTAAAAGTTATTAAAAAAAGTTCATTATTTCAAGTTTATGGACCAATTTTCTTAGAAATAATTAAAAAATAGAAAAAATTCCAAACATAAAATAAATTATATATTTCAAAACTAGACACTGTGATCTATAATGGGTTTTAATTTCTTAAATTAATTCTATAAAAAACTTGCCAACTATATTGCCAAAGTTAGACATTTCTCTTGACATTGCCTTAGCTTTTTAGTTGTAGGTCAAAGGCTAAGGATTGGTTTACCAAACCTTTCCCAAGCCTAAATGTAATGCCCCACTAAGGAACCCCAGAGGACAACACACAAACATGACTAAATAACAATTTTTTTTTTTTTTTTTATATAAGAAATAATAGTGAACTGCATAATATAACATAACATACAATCTAATCCTAAGTCCTCTAAGGTTCCATGACTATGTTACTAACATATCTATTAATCAAGAGCTAGGATTATTTCTTTAACTAATATGTTAATATGATTTATCTAATAAACAAGTTCATTTTAGTCCACCACATTAAATGATTCTACAATATGAATTTCCATAACTTGTCATCAGCTAAACAACACTAAAGATCATTTATAAGCAACTAGCAAATATATATAAAAATTCCATTACATGAGAATACATCATAATTTGTTACATTGTTGCATTATTTACAATAATGCTTCCTTGAATATGATTGGGAAGAATACATCAGATTACAATAAATGGTACAACTGATATACAAGTCCAATACATGTACATAAAAGACTGTCTTCTCAAACTGAAACATGAACTAGAATCCACTACAAAAGGTTCAATCTCCACATACATGAACATGTAGAAGGTAAACCCAATGGAGGAAAAAGCACCAACCTCCTGACCATGTGGAACCCTAAGGTCCACGCCCCATGCTAGATAAAGTCACAAAGTTCCCACCGCAGCAAAAAATAGCTGGCATGAGCGGGGTTAGGCTACCAAGTAGATATGGCTATATATGGGATCCAACATAACATTAGTAAAACATTAACATCACATATATTACAAAACACAGTTTTAGAGGCATCTGTTGCAATAGGAAGTGTAAGTCACAACCCAGGGAATGGGTGAATTGTAGGGGAAGAAAGGTTACCACATGGTCCTCGGGTATTGGTTGTCCTAATGTTGTCTCACTGTGATTGAATTCCCATCTATGGTTGTCCTCTCTGAGTACTTTTCCTCACCGATGTCGCAATTCCCTACTCATGTAGTTGTCCCCGATGTACCTCTCATTGATGCTATCCCATAGGATATTATTGATGTAGAACCTGCAACATTCTTTCTGCGATAGTGATAGCGGAAGCTGTGATCTTGCCAATTGCTCTCTGATCCTGTAATCCTTATTTCCAAATGAAGTACCACAATACGTGCGAGTAACCAAATGGTTCCCGGAGCCGAATAGATCTACCCCAATGCTTTTGGTAATTCATTTTGAAGTTAACAATGATTGGAGTATAAACTCCAAATTGGCTGTTCCTGATAATCTTCATCAATTCTACCTTCTACTGAGATTTTGCATTCCCCCCATCGGTAAACCTTAAAACTTCTTATAAAGAAGCAAGGCATTTTACCATCTTGAAAATTTAACCTGGAATCTGGCAGGAACTCTGCCACACAGAGCAAGGAAGGGCGTACCACCTTTTCCATATCATGGAATCATAATACTGTATATAGTAAGGCATTGACCTCTTGCATTCACTCAAAAACAACACCAAACCACTCCAGTGAACTACCAAGAAAGAAGATATATAAACAAAAACACTCTCCCAAACCTATGGAAGGAAAACCCAACCACTCTCTACACACATGACTCTAATTTTAAACACTATAAAAACCACCCCAATTTCCAAAATCACACATAATTCATTACAAGGAATCAATCAAACATTGCAACCATGAAATTCTCCTTAAATAGACATTATTTCCAATTCACTCATTTCCACTTAATCCCAAAATTTAGAGATTATTTATCACAATAATTTGTAAGAACTATATCAATTTTTCCTATTTAATTACATAGTAACTCAACTTACCAACTGTTTAATGGTCATAAAATTAATTAAAATTAATTTACCTATTAGTTATAGTGAGTCATGTAAATCATCAATCATTTAATCCATAAACAACTTTAAATATTCTTTGTAGTAACCATGCAATTAATAATTTTAATTTAAATGAAATTTCCAACTTTACTATTTTATTTACCCAATTACTTATTTGTGATGAATTTAAATACATAAATAAAATTCTTTTAAATCATAACTATTCAATTTATATCCTTTATCTTTGGCAGTATAAACTCTTTCTCATATTTCTTTATAATCATTTTATTATCAAATTAAACTACTTTCAATTAATTATACATTATAGACAATTCAAGTGACAACTAAATTTCACTCCAATACTTATGAGAATATAATATATGTAATTTAATAATTTAAATTTCTTTAAAATTTGAAAACTTTATAGAAAGAGCATAATATATATAAACAAATGAAAATTAAAGAAAATCCATACAATCATAAACTTAAATATTTCTTCAAACTCTCAAAATAAAATGTAATATTCTAATTTAAAATAGAAATAGAAATTTTATCTTAAGAATTCAAAAACATAATATGTGTGAAGTAAAGGCATCTTGAAGGTCAAATTCTAACATTTTAAACTTTTCCTATAATAAAAACATAATGATTTTCCAAATGTGATATTTTTGGATCAATCGTTTGGATATCTACAAATTGTGAATGATTTAGGTAATTAACAAAGTATATCAATTATCAAAGGTATAAAGGTGGAAGAAAGGTTTCACCAAGATTATTAATACATTTTCACCAAGTGCCTCACAATAGTTTTCATGGAACAAAGATAACATAGCTTATACAGACTAAGATATTCAGTCTAAAATCGAAAGCAGTTCTAATGACAAGGATCAATTGAAAATTAAGGCTAACAAAGATACACTTCCTAGAGTCATTCTAAATAGGAATACTATGGTAATGACCACGGGTAAGACCAAGAATAGGGTTTCTTATACAACAATCATCAACTTCGATCTGAAGTTAGAAATTTGAATCTAAATATCAAGAGTGAATAATTGAGCCGATAAGGCTAATCGATAAGCAATTCAAAGATCAAAAGAATGATTAAGAGTTTTGAGAGAGACTGGGACTCTAAGAAAATCATTGGAAGCATAGAGGAATGTTAAACTAAAGCTAATTAGAAAACTTGTATTCTACAGTTATGACTGAATATTCATCAAATGCTGAGTCTAATGAATAGTGAATATATTGAATTCCAATCTTGAAGGTATTCATTGAACACCAAACAAAAACCACATGCCAAATATCTATCAAATGCTATAAAATAAAATCATCAATGTAAAATACAAACCTTTAGTGACAATTATAGCATGCAAAGGATCACATAATTATTGAATAAAGTCAAATGCCCAACCAAATCCATCAATTACCAAACATAGGGTTTAAACAATATCGAATCTCCAAAGGAAATATAAACTCAGTAGAAAACGAAACATATGAAACACAATAAATAACATACATCGAATTCTAGGCATTTGGTTTTCTTCAAAATGAAACACAATAAATAGCTTCATATGAAACATAGTTTATGGTGGCATTGTTGGGAATAGGACGCCATTTAATTGCAATTCTAAACATATTTCATGTACCTCCTAAGTCCTTGGAAATTTTTCCCCAATACTAGGATTAGAAAGAGATTAAATTCGAATGAAATAAACATGTAAATTGACATTTGTGATTATTCCTAAATGATAGGAACACATGGGGATGTCCAAGAAGAGCTCCTGCAAGGTAGGAGCACATGGGGTGCCCACATGGAAGGTGGAACCCACCTTGCTTCATTTAACCTTTTGGAGGATTGATAACACTTTAGTAATGCATGTTTTTATCCTACAAATTAGGGATTGATATTTACATGAGTGGAGTGCAACTATCAGTTCAGTATCAATTCAGTTTAGTTCAATTCAGTTCAATTCAGTTCAATTATGGTTCAATTATCTTCAATTGCATGTAGTTATTTTGAGTTTAATGCTAGTTGACTTGAGTTGACTTGAGTTGCATGACTAATGAATTCAGTTGCATGACATCTAAGAGGTGGATACTTTCAGTTAAGTGGGGATGATCAATCATGTATAATGTTTGCATGAATTGGTGGAGAGATATGTTTCAATTAACTAAGATTGACTTGGGACCACCTTGGGCATCCAAGTTGGCATCTTTCAGTTAACACCTTTTGCATGAGAATATATTTATAAGGCTCAGTCAAGTGGATCCATTCTTGGGCGCCAATTTTCAGGTGAATTTTGCATGATATCTTCTTGACCAAAGTTTAGTTAAGTGTTCAGTTTGGGGTGCCAAAATTGAGGAAGACTTTGGTTTGACTTTAGATTACATTGTGGAATTCTACTTGCCCAATCTAGGAATAGATTTTTGTGAGGAGCTTTATGCTCTTGTATTGTACAACTCTTATGAGTTCACATGCTCATATTATTTTCTATTAATTGCAACAAGTGTATGAGAGTTCTGTGAGGTGGATGTAATGCCCCTCCGTGTCGGTTGTTCTGAACTTGTGTGTGAGTATTTGTGTGTGCTTTGTTGATTACTGTGTTATTTGATTGTGTGAACAAAAAAATATCATATGTTAGTAGTCATGGTTAAACAATTAATTAAATCATAAGTGATTTGCAAGGTTATTTAAAATATGATTAGAAATTAAAATAATAATCAATTAAATTAAATCAAATGATTTAGAACAAATGATCAAATTTAAACTAATTCGTTAAAAGTAAAAGTGATATTATTATTGATTTAAATTGTTGAAGTTAATAATAATTATGAACACAATAATCTTGAAAAGATAATTATTATAATAAGAAATTTAAATGGATAAGGAGATAGGAAGGTGAAGTGTTTTAAAGCAAGGAATGAAACTACACCTATCGAGCATTTGGAAGTCGAAGAGAACTGGAGAATATGAAAAAAATAAAATAAAAATAAAGCATAAAGTAACTAATAAATAAACAAATAAAAAGCTCAATTTTGTGGATTTGAATGTATTTAAATTTTATTTTTGAGAAGTGACTTTTGGTATTCACTGGAAGTGGAAAAGGAAGAGACTTTTTGTGTGAGATTTTATTTAGAGGATTTTTGGGTTGGTAGGGGGATGGCATTCTCTTTCCAACAGATTTTGGAGGATTTCTGTTATTGTATTGCATTCTTTCATTATTCTGAGAATTCATTGAGGAATAAGATTTGAGTTGAGGGAGGATCTCGGAGCTACTGCTGGAAACATTCGTTGGCGGAGGATTGGATCGGAAAAAGGGATAGAGCTTCTATAGATCTTCTTCAAACACAGGACGCCAGGTTCTTTTCTTATTTATTTGTTGTAGCATCAAATAAAATATCAAGTGATAGGAATTGATTCGCTGTGTATGAAATTTTCATTTGGGTTGGAATTCAAATGTTTGTGGAAAGAAAATCTATTGGGTTGTTGTTTAATCAACGGGAATTTAACTAGGGTTCGGGATTGCTGCTTGTTAAAATGGAATTTGGTTGGGTTCTGGATTGTCAATTATTAGATTGAAATTTCTGAGAGTTTGGGATTGTTGTTTATTTAAATGAAATTATTTGTTGGGTTTTTACTGTTGTTTATTATAATGAAACCAAGATTGGAATTCTGGAAATAACCTGTAATACTGTAGTTTTGGCTGGGAAATATAATTAATAAATTTAAGAATAATCTTTTTTTCTGGGAAAACTAGGTTGTGTATATTCTTGTTTACATTTAAATATACACAGAAAAATTGTACAGTGTATATCTGTCTCTATTTTCGAAGTATTTGAAATACAATATATATATATAAATATATATATGTATATGTATATATATATATATCTATTATATTTGATATATACATATATATATATACCCATATATATATGTATATATACGTTGATAAATATTGATTGTAAATTTATTTATTTTCAAAATTTGCTGAATTCCCGTCGAAATTTTGCATGTGGTTGATATTAATAAACCACCGACTGAGTGGTGGTTCAGCCTCGGCCATACCCACCACCCAGCCGGGGGTTGGTACCCGTGCGACAGTCCGTGGACTGCCCACAGCAGTCCGCAGCCAGGTGTAAATCTCGTGGTTGTTAATACCCCGTGGCCATTCCAAAGGAAATATAAACTTTAAAATACGCGCCTTTCTTTTAAACGAAAATTAGTGCTTTGATTTTTAATATATGCATTTATGAATATATATATATATATCATATATTTATTATTTAATTTAATTATATCTTATGTCACAATTTCTCTGTTATATTTATTTAATTAAATTAAATTCTGTCTGTAAACAGATTGTTTCACTTTCTGGTAAGAGATAAACAAAATTTTATTATAGTGGAAATGTGAAATTAGAAAGGAGTTTCTATTAATTTGTTAAATTATAAACTTGATAGGATAATATAGTAAAAAGGAAGATTGTGAACATATATCAGCATTGATTGTTTAAATTCTTATGTGTATAGGGTGGAAATAGAATTTATCATAGAATTGAATAAGTTATCTTTTTATGAAGTTGAATCTTGTAGACTTGTTGGATTCTTAGAACATATCTATTCTCTTTTTACATTCCCTCCTCAAAAGAATTAAAATATATAAATATGTAGTGGTTTTAAAAGGTATTTATGTGTGTAAATTTATTTAGATAGATTTAAGTTTTTAAGGTGGTAAGTTCTAATATGTAGTTTAAGTATTTAGAGTATTGTTATTATTGTCATTTTAAAGTATAGACAATTGGTCTTAAATGGTTTTCACAATTACTTTAAATATTGGAAGTGAGTGTTAAGTTAGTATGATGAAAGGAAAATGGAAATAATGTTTTGGACATAAGTAGTTATGAAATGATAATGAGTTAACTACCCAACTATTAAGTAGTTTTCAATTATGTTGATAAATGAAAGGGGAAATTTAAATGTGTGGGCAGGGTTAGAGATTGATTATGATATTCTCGAATTGGATAGTTTATTGGTGAAAAGGGATTTTAATCTTTTGGAAATTGATTTCCTTTATATTCATTTAATGGTTGATTTGTAAGTTCTCTTTATGGATAAGTCTTTTAGAATACTTGTGATGGTTATCATGAATTGTTTTAGTATGGGTAAGTTGTAAAGTTATTTAGTTCTGGTCGTTAATTGATTGGTTAATAAATATTGTTCTCGATTGAATTTTTGGTTGATGTTTATTATGTAAGTGTTTTTGTGGAGTTGTGAGTGGTTGAGTATTTAAGGTGTTCTTAAATTTGGTGCCTTGGATGCCTGGTTGCATGCTTTTACCTCTGTTGTTGAAGGATTGTTCCATGTTGGTCTGAATGCCTTTGGAGGTTAGTTTTGATTCAAGGAATCCTTTGTCATTTAATTTGTGTTGCAATGTAATTGGGAACTTGTATTTTGTTGATGAGTTATGGGTAGTTGATCTTCTTGGATTTCTGATTTATTTTGTATCAAAGTTGTTTATGTAGTTTAGATGGGGTTGTTGATCTTATTTTAATGTATTCACTCATTATATTTGAATTTAAAATAGTTCTGGTGGCCTTGCAATTATTGTTGTCATTGCTATGTTGTTGATTTTATGAAGGTGATTTGTGTACCATTATAAGGGGGTTCTTGTGAGGAGAAAATTGAGGTCTCCCGTGGAATGCCTAGTTGGTGGCTTTTGGTTTCATTAAGTGGTTTTATTGAATTAAAGGTTGATTTTCTTGTGCGTTTTCCTATTTGAGGTAACACCATTGTTGATTTGCGGATGGGTCTTGATGAACCTTTCCCTTTTTATGGATTTTTTGATTTACTTGCATATTTGATGAAAATTTTATCCTTGTGCTGGAATTATTGGAGAAATACTCATGTTGCTTCACTTTACCCTTGTTTGTGGATTTTCATTCTTTTGGCTTCCAGAGGCTTGAGATGATTGATAATTGATGTTCTCTCTCTTTATGTGCCCTTGATGTGGCAAGTGTTTTGGTTTCATGATTTTAAAAGGGTTGTACGGGAATTGTTGAGACTTTGATTATGTATTATAGTGAGATGGGTAATGCCTCGCATGCTTCTCAGTTATGATCTAATGTTCTTGTTATGTTGTACAACCCTTGGTTTCTTGGTTTTAGTTTGATGTTGTTGGGTCTCTAGGGAGAGTGGTTTCGGTAATGGGCTCGTGTAAGTGGAAGGGCATAGAATAACCCACAGTGAGCTGGTAATCGCGAAACCCACAATTAACTTAGGGAGGGTTGCAGTAAATGACATCGTAAGATTTAAAAATGGATGCCTCGTCTTCATTAGTGCTTTTGCAGACTAATGGAAGGCTGAGAAGGCCGTGGTTGGCAAGGTCGTGACCTCGTCTTCACGAGAGGTCCACGGCTCCGCATGAGTCACCCTATGGACCAGTGCCTCTAGGTGGGAGGAAGGGCACAGGATAGCCATAGATGGGGGCCGGTGCCTCCAGTTGGGAGGAAGAGCACAGAATAACCCATGTAGGACTATGCGATGACACTCTCCCCTAGTTGCCCATGTGTTTACTTTATTGTGTTCCTCTGGAAGTAGGTTATGGGAGTTGGTTTAGATTGTTGTTTGAATTGATTTAAATTGATTATTGTTTTAATACATCCTTAGTATACTTTGTGGACTTGTTGATCTCATTTATATTTGATTTACGGTCTCGTATTTTTATGGTACTGTGATTTAATGTTATTGTATTGTTTAATTAAAATTTGGAATTGTATTATGTTTATTAATTCATTTTGATTTGGAAGTATTTCGTGATCATCCTTGGGTACTTGTTTACTGGTCATTGCCTTGATTTGTGTGATGAGATTTATGATTTTAATTTATTACATGATTCTTGGATGTTGTTGGTTATGTCATTGTAATCCTTGAGTTTTATGATGCTTTTGTATGTTGTTGAGTTTTGTGGTTCCCTGTTTGAATGTTCTTGGTTGAGGACTCTTTCTTGTCAGCCCCTTTAGCATGGGGGGTGGATCTTTGGACCCACATGGTTGGGTGGAACGTGCTAAGCACCCCATTGGGTCCCCAGTCGAGGATCGAGAGGTGCGGATTAGTGCTGTTGTGGTGACTCCAGAGTTGTATTTGTCTTGGAGCCAGTTATGATACTTTGTATTCATCTGTTTATTTGTATCATGTTATCTTATGTATGGTTTCCATTTATGTTTGGAAACACTTTTGTATCATTGTACCTAAGTAGAACAATAGTTCTAATGCAATGTTAAGCCCAGTGTGGTTATTGGCCATGGCAGTTGTTATTCAATGTGTTAAGTTAATCATGTATATGTTGTATTTATGTACTCAAATGGTTTCTTATCAATGATTTTCATGTATGTGTTATATTTGTTAATGTTTAATTTATTATGGATTATATCTTGATTTTATTCTTTATTGTCGCTTGTGTGGATCTCACCGTAATGACTCCTCGTGTACCCCAAGGGATGTATGTGTTAATGAATCTACTTAAATGAAATTCATGTCATGTCTTAATGTGTATTACATGTATGTTTTGTTATCTTAAAAAAAAAAAAAATTGTGCTGTAATTATTGTTTAATTGTCCTTTGGGGTTCACACGGCGGGGCGTTACATCAATTATGGTTCAGTTATCTTCAATTGCATGTAGTTATTTTGAGTTTAATGCTAGTTGACTTGAGTTGACTTGAGTTGCATGACTAATGAATTCAGTTGCATGACATCTAAGAGGTGGATACTTTCAGTTAAGTGGGGATGATCAATCATGTATAATGTTTGCATGAATTGGTGGAGAGATATGTTTCAATTAACTAAGATTGACTTGGGACCACCTTGGGCATCCAAGTTGGCATCTTTCAGTTAACACCTTTTGCATGAGAATATATTTATAAGGCTCAGTCAAGTGGATCCATTCTTGGGCGCCAATTTTGAGGTGAATTTTGCATGATATCTTCTTGACCAAAGTTGCCAAGTGTTCAACAGAAAGCTGCAAATTGAAGAAGCATCTGGCTCGACTTGATATAACATTATGGAATTACCACCACCTAGGGAATACTTTCTGCAGGGTTTTCATGCTCTGTGGTCAGCCAACTCTTACAGAGTTCTCACATGCCTGCTATTGCCTTTCTTAATTGCAACAAGTGCTATGGTTCCAAGGAGAGTTTATTGTAGGTTGCAAAGAAGGGACAAGGCTATGAAAGGAAGATATCAATCATGATTGACAGAATATTATTGCACCTGTTCCTAATGTTTAAAAAATACAAGAACTATCGGGACTCGTGAGTTTTTCCTAGTAGTTCTCTCCACATATATGTTGTGTCACTTCTATATTCTTATCTCATTCTTCTACAATCTTCTGTCTCTTTCTACAATTGGTAAAATTGATCTAAATAAGATTAATCATACATAAAGAATTAGAAAAGAAATTTATTTAGATTTACAAGATCATAGTTTCAAAGTTTAAGCCATAATATTACCTCCATTTTCAAAATATTTGCACGGTTTGTAGGTTGGGTTAGGTTTTGGTTCATCTTCCTTTAAAAGTTTGAAGGTTTTTGGCTGTGGAGCTTTACTCATTGTAAAAGATCCAGGGACTGTAAAGAAGTAAGCTGCTAAATGGGAGTCTTACCTCGTCTCAGATATTGGTGATCAAATGGATCTAGGTTATGTGAGATGAAACTGGAAATGGAGGACCTTGAAGAGAGAGATCTGATTTATCTCATAGGGAATGGCATTACAAAGTCACCCTACATAATGATGCCCAAGTGAGGGACATGCTTCTCGATAATGGAAAGAGGGACCATTAAGCAAGTTATGTCTCTGGCTGATGTTGTTCTCTTGAATGTTTCAGATGAAGCTACCACATATAAATTGTGGAAGAGAATAGGTGATATCTATCAGACCAAAAGTCTTACTAATAAGTTGTATTTGAAAAGACAGTTGTATTATTTAAAGATGGAAATGTTGATTCTATTTCATATCATTTAAATGATTTCAATTTCATTCTTAGTCAGTTAGCATTTGTAGATGTAAAGCTAAAAGATGAAGATAAATGTATTTTGTTACTTTTTTCTTTACTAGAGTCTTGGGAAAATCTAATTGTTTCTATCAGTGGTAGTGGTGTAGATACTATGATAGACAATATAATTCCTACTCTCTTATCAGAGGAGATGAGGAGGAAGTCTAAAACGGGATGCCAAGATGCCTTGTTTGTAAGAGGTAGGCCTAAGGAAAAGGAACCTAAGGAAGACAAGAAAGGAAAGGGTAAGTCCAAAGGATAGTCTAAAACCCCTGGTAAGAGTAAGGTAAAGTGTTGGAACTGTGGGAAACCAAGACATGTAAAGAAGGATTGTAAGAACAAGAAAAAGAGTTCTAATGCTTCTACAAAGAAATCCTTGAATGATGATAATGATGCATGAAAAATTTCATGTAATATTGTTAGTGATGACTCTTGGCTTATTGATTCAGGTTGCTCCTATCATATGACTCCTAACAAGGAGTGGCTCACTAAGTATACTACATGTGATGGAGGGATTATCTTCTTTTGAGATAATAGCACAACAAAGATTGTGTGCAAAGGAGAGGTAAAGTTGTCTTTCAGTGATGGTAGGGTTAAGACCCTTAATGATGTTTTGCATATTCCAAGACTTGCAAGAAACCTACTTTTTGTATCTAAGTTCAATGATTTTGGAATGCATGTGACATTTGACAAAGGCAGTTGTGGATTGGTGAAAGGGAATACGGTGGTTGCTAAAGGATCTCGGATTGGGACTTTGTTTAAGCTTGATACCTCCAATTTGAATAAATTAGCCAATGTAATTGAAGCTAAAAATACATGTATGTTGTGGCACCATAGATTGGAACGTATTGGTGAAAAATGTCTTAGGACCATTCTTAATAAGAAATTGGTTGACAATATTCCTAATTATAATATTAGAAAAAATGATTTTTGTGAGCATTGTGTGTTTGGAAAGCAATCTAGATCTTCATTTCCTAATGGAACAAATAAAGCTAAAGAATTATTAGAGATTATTCATTCAAATGTTATGGGTCATGTGAGTATTGACTTTATTGGAAAATGTAGATATTATGTCACATTTATTGATGATGTCTCAAGATACACTTGGATCTATTTTATGCATAACAAATCTGATGTGTCAAATAAGATTAAAGAATTTAAGGCTTTAGTTGAGAAATAATTAGATCATAAGATAAAAGTGTTGAGATCAAATAATGGTGGTGAATATTGTTCTAAAGAATTTGATGATTATTGTAAGCATGCAAGAATTGTGAGACAAAAAACTACTTCATACACACCTCAACAAAATGGAGTAGCAGAAAGGATGAACCGAACCTTAATGGAAAGAGCTAGTAGTATGTTAAGTAGTGCTTAGATAGATCAGTTCCTTTGGGCTAAGGATATAAATACTTCTTGTTATTTAATCAATATATCTCCTAGTTCATATATTGAAGATAAAACCCCTTATGAAATGTGGTTAGGTAGGAAACCCAGTGTTGCACATTTAAGTATTTTTGGTTGTGGGGCTTTTGTTCATGTGCTTAAAGAAAAGTGGTCTAAGTTGGATCCAAAAGCACATAAATGCATATTCATAGGTTATGGTGTAAATGTAAAAGGTTACAAGCTTTGTAATCCTCTAACCCAAAGGAGAAGGATACTTCTCAAACAATGCAATTTGAGACAAATACTGAGAAGCATGAAGATGCACATGTTGAAGAACAATTAATGGATTGGATGAGGAGAGTTAACAGAGTTTTGAGATAGATGCTCATGATGATCATATTGAGGAACAAGAAGAACCTTCTTTGGGAAGATCCACAAGACAATGAAATCTCGTTGATAGGTATAGCCCACCTAATTTCCATTGTATATTTGCTTTGATGAGTACTAATGATGAACCTAGATCTTACAGGGAAGCTTTGTCTTCAAATAAGAACAAGCTTTGGTAATAAGCTATGCATGAGGAAATGGTTTCCTTGGATACTTGTGACACATGGGATTTTGAGAGTTTTCCCAAAGGAAGAAAGGTCATTGGTTGTAAATGGATCTTTAACAAGAAAATTGGAGCAGAAGGTAATGTCAAAAGGTACAAGGCTAGCTTAGTAGCCAAGGGCTACTCCCAAAGAGAGGGAGTTGACTTTAATGAATTATTCTCTCCTATTGCTAAATTAATTTCTATTAGATTCCTTTTATCTATTGCTACTACTTATGATTTTTAGATAGAACAAATGAATGTGAAAACTACTTTCTTACATGGAGATCTTGATAAGGAGATTTATATGAGGAAACCTAATGGTTTTGTTGTAAAAGGAAAATAATTACTGATTTGCAGATATCTTTATATGGATTGAAACAATCACCTAGAATGTGGTACCAGAAGTTTGATGCATTTGCATTGAAAATTGGTTATGTTAGGAGTGAGGAAGATCATTGTGTTTACACAAAATTTACAGATGATCAACTTTTAATTATTATCTTGTATGTTGATGACATATTTTTTATTGGTAACAACAAGGTAATGATCAAAGAATTGAAAGCACAACTCTCTAGCACATTTGAGATGAAAGATCTAGGGGCTGCAAAATATATCCTTGGTATGGAGATTAATAGAGATAGAGGTAATAGAAAGCTTTGCTTAAGTCAAAGCAATTATGTTGATACTATTTTGAAATGATTTAACATGCATGATAGTAAACCAATTAATATTTCTTTACCAATTGACACAAAATTAAGTTTAGACATGGGTCCTAAATCTGATTTTGATCATGAGGAAATTTCTAAAATTCCATATGCTAGTGCAGTTGGTAGTTTGATGTATGCAATGGTCTATACAAGACCAGATATAGCCCAAGTAGTGGGAGTTCTAAGTACGTTTATGTCTAACCTTGGTAAAGAACATTAGACTTATGTTAAGAGGGTGTTTAGATATTGATGAGGTAATTTTGTTTACTGTTTGGTTTATCATGGTGCTAATGATTTTGATATTATGCATAAATCATTAGAAATATAAGGTTTTATTGATTCAAATTGGGCAGGAGACTTGGATAGTTCGAGGTCAACAAGTGGCTATGTGTTTACTTTGTGTGGAGCTGTGGTTAGTTGGATGAGTAAGAGGCATCCCACGATTTTTTTTTCCACCACAGAAGTAGAGTACATGGCTACTACACATGCCTCTAAAGAGGCAACTTGGTTATATAGACTTGGGAAAGGTATTGGTTTTAATTGCAAGCAAATTAGACTTGAATGTGATAGTCAGAGTGCTATTTATTTAGCCAAAAATCCTATGTATCATGCTCGTACTAAGAATGTTGATGTTCAGTATCACTTTGTGTGAGAAATGGTTGAGAGTGGGAAGGTATTGTGTAGTGCCCCTCCATTCTCATAGTGGATGTACATGAAGTTTGGCTTTGGAACTTGGAGATGAAAGTAAAATAATAGAGACATTTAAAGGTATGTGCTAATGATGTTAAATAATTGATATTGTATATCATGAATTTATGGACTAAGTAAAAAGGTTAGGAAATGATTTATTATATGTGTTTAAGAATATATTTATTATGATGTGTGTGTTCAGACATAACCATTACTATGATGTATGTTATTGACATATTGATATGATGAAAGTGTTTTGTTACCTTTGGGGTTTTCACTTGATTCTAATATATTATCATTGTGTTGTCATATTATTATGATTTTGATTATGGTTATCTTTATTATCATAAAATATATTGATTTGTGTTCAAGCTTTGTGGTTGCAAGATGGGGCATGAGCTTCTATTAGTGTTTTGGTGAGTATGATGCATATTATTATGTTATTGTTATTATGCAGAGATTTACTTGGATAGCTGAGTGATACAGTAGTATGTTTGTTAGGATAAGTGGAAAGGGCAGCATCATACCATTGGATGTATAAGAGACATACGAGAATGAGATATGATTGCTAGAGTTTCTTTCCTAGTACTTCGACTATTATACACATGTGCTCTAATTTGTATGTTTAAGTGAACAAGTACTAGGCTACGTCTCTACCTAAATTAGCAGGTTTGAGCGTGCCTCTAATCCCAATGGTGGTTGAGGAGATAACATCTAGGCCCAAATTATAACCTAACCCTAGCCATTGTTCTCAATTAGAGACAATTGATGAAGAATGTGTTAACTTTTTCAGGTTGTCATGAGACAATGTCTGATCTTCTTTACCCTATATTTGGAGTGTTGTATTTATTCGATTGTTTCCTTATGTGATATGTGATTGTTTGATTTTGTTATATAACCTTAGTTTTAAATCCCAACCTGTTGGTGTTAAACCCTGTGGTTAGTTGTGTTGTTATGATTGTGATTAGTGTTATTTATCTTTTGATGTGAATGTTGCTCTTTCATGTAAAGTTATTTTATGATTTATATTTTACCTTAGTTTGTGAATTATTTGAGTGAAGTTAGATATTGAATCTATCATATTTATTGTTATAATTTTTATTAATGTGTTTGAGGAGTGATATAATATTATCCATAAGTGACATTTATTTATATTATGTTTTATTATGTTATTATTTTGGAGAATAATTATTTAATTATTGTTTATTATTATCATTATTTGGTATTTGGTTATTGTTTATTGAGTAATATTTGTTTTAATTTTATTTAGATGTAATTTTTATATTATTAGTCTCTTGATTCATTTTATTAAAATGGTCGCTTAATTTATGTTTTATGGAGTCTTTATGTGGTTTTAATGATTTACAATATTTCCTATGTGATAGCTTTATGGGTGAGAGGTATTTTTACTTTATAAAATTATTTTTTTAGAGTCCAGAACCCACCCTAATTAGTCCATTATGAAAAGTGACGAAAATGGATGTTAAAAGGGTGGCTAGGAGGTTGTCTTTTGGTTTTTGGGAAGTGTTCTCTTTATTTTGGGAGGAGATAAAGGGTTTCCTTTCTGTTGGGTTGGTTTATTTTTGGGAGTGCATGTTGGATTGAGATTCTTTTTCGGGAGAGAAATTTTTACATGCTTGCAAAAAGGAAGGAGCAATGGAAAATTTGTTGCAATTTGAGGGTTTTGAAAGTTGAAAACTTGGGAGCTCAGCATCAAATTTTTGTCATTCCTAAGCATTGGATCTAGGTTGGATTTTTAAATCTTATATTAAAATTTTCTTTTATATGTATGAATAATTTGATTGATTTTTTTCTTTTGATTTTTGAAAATAAATATTTGATAGTTTTATTTCTGTGTGTGA
>VDFB02059533.1:0-124261 GCA_007258455.2 Sequoia sempervirens | reverse complement strand
CAACAATTAAAATAGATGAAAAAAGATGACATATATGACATACCTTAACATCTATGAGATTGCTATGTTGGATAAACCATTCATAACCTTCAAGTTTTCCAGCAATAATACAACAAAGAGAAGAGTTGTTTGGGAGCCTTCATAAAGGGGCTCATATGCCTTCTCAAGTATAGGTAAATCATGAACATCATCAAATTCATCTCAATCATCATGATCAGATGTGCCACTAAATGTGTTATGGATCAATGTATTTGTAACATCATTGTCAACTGTGTTTTTTGGCGTATGATCATCTTCTTCCATAGGATCATTAACTTCATCTTTGATATTCACAGCTCCATGTTCCTCCACTTGCAAAACCACATTCTTCGAGCCGTGATAATCCATATCATGTTCCCTAGGGTGCCCCACCTTTATAATAATGATAGACACAAATAAACTATGATCATGATCAAGTGATTAATATATATATATAATGTTAAAATGATATAAACATTTACAAATTCAATCAATATAAAAACATATAATGAACAACTTACCAATGGATGATAATCATGCCCCCCCTTCAACATGACCATGATGCCTACAATGTTTCTCAGCTATTGTGATTAAAAGTCTTCTTGTCTTTAAGCCCTTGCAATTATTGCAAGGACAATAACATTTCCCATCACCCTTTCTTTTCAATCTAGCCCAAAATCTATCAAGTGCCTCTTCATTTTGTTCTGGACTAATATTATTTGACATGATTTTTCTTTACCAAGCTTGAATATTTATATCTTCAAAAAATATCAAACTCACTCCAATAATTTTTAATCATAAACAAGTAACAAAATCTAATAATTATGATATTTTACACCAAAAAAAATTGGCATGCAACCACCCCTACAAAAGAGAAGATAGTCTAAAGTTAATGACCCCAAAAAACACTTTAAAATGCTAATTCCATAACTTATCAAATTCTAATTTTACTATGATTCCCAACTGTTAGACTCCTAAAATCATAATATTGAACTTGCACAACAAAATCTGGAAATGAAATTCTAAAAATGCACAAGTCTAAAAATGAAATCTGATGAGATGTTGCTTTAAAATATGATTTTCAAACCTGGAAGTACAAATCTGACTTCACAAATGAATTCTAGAAAAAGACAATAACTACCCTCAACCTGGTGATAATAGCAAAACACTGTCACAATAAATAGTCAAACTCACTTTTATTTATGTCGGCCACAATTTGATTTTTGAATGTTCAATGAAAAAACTTCGTCAAAATTTTGACTAAAACTCAGGTTTGTCAAAATTTTGATGAATGTCGAAGATAAAATTTAAAAAAATTGAAAATTACACATTAAATATCACAAGTACCCACCAATACATTTTTCGTCAGAAATTTTCATTGGATTTTACAATCAAATGAGTTAGTGTATGAAAACCCTTGGCAACCAATTGTGCCTTGTATTTATCAATTGACCCATTTGTTGTAAACTTTGTCTAATAGGCCAACTTCCATCAAACCATCTTCCTTCCCTTAGGAAATGAAATCAAATCCCAAATGTGATTTTTGAGTAAGGAAGCATATTCCCATTGCATAGCCCTATCCCACTCAAGTATGGTTGATGCCTCACAAAATAATATAGATCAAAGGGAAAAAAAAGTGTGTGGCCCATTCTGATGATCTAATCATGTATGTCTACCATTTGTTGGATTCCCTACCCAAGTGCCCACACTATCAAGTGTTTGTCTAACCCAAAGAGGGTGAGAAGTAGGTGAGTCAAGTGCTAAAATATCATCCTCCAAAGCAAGTGGTGAAATGGATGAAGGTGGGTCCTCATCATTATCCTCATTGTTAGAATTGGAAGAAGAAGACTCTACCTCAAGAACCAGCAGTGGATGATCGGAGTTGTCAAAAGAAGAATCATTAAGTGAATCCATAATATAAGGAGAAATGTCAAGTGTAGAGTCAATAGGACCCTCCAATGAACAATTCATGTGTGGTTTGGTGGAATAAGTGATAGCCTTTTACACCATTTAGATAACCTAAAAATATGCAAGGTTTGGATTGAGGATCCATAGCTTTGCAATGTTGTTGAGGTATTTATGCCATAGCTAGAGATCCAAAGACCCTGAAGTGCTCAATTGAAGGTTTCCTTCCTATCCATGCTTCAAAGGGAGTGATACCATTCAAGGCTTTATGATGAAAATTTTTTTGTATGTAACAAGCACACTTGATTTCTTTTTCCCAATAATGTGGTGTAAGACCACCCTTGGAGTGTATCATATAGTTAGCCATCTCTTTCAAGAATTTGTTCTTACATTCTGCCACACCACTCTATTTGAGAGTATAAGGAATTGTCTTTTGCATGTCTATCACCTTTGTTGTGCAAAACTGTTCAAAATAATGTTGGCATATTCTCCCCTTTATCAGTTTGAATAATTTTGATGACATCCTCTAATTGTTTCTCGACTAGTACCTTGAAATCTCAAAACTTGTCAAAGACTTCATATTTTGTCTAAGAAAGTAGATGCATGTATATCTAAAAAAATTGTCTATGAAGGTGAGAACATATCTTTCCTTAGTCAAGGATGGATGGGGAAATTCCCATGATACATCACTATGAAGTAACTCCAAAGATTGTGTTTCCCTCTAGGATTTGTCTTTATCAATTTTTCTTCAAGATGCTTACCAAGGGTACAAGCCTCAAAAAGATCCTTAGAGAATGTGACTCCCACAAATTTGATGACCATGTCTTGTTGATTAATTTACTCAAGATAATGGTAGTTAAGTTGGCCAAGCCGTTCATGCCATAATTTACTAATCTCATTTGAATGAGTCAGCAAGGCTATGGGAGAAACATCTTAAGCAAAATGTGAGAAGGTATATAGCCGAGAATGGTGATCTAACCTCCCCATAGCCACTAAATCATTATTGTCTAGCTCTTTGAACTCAATTGTATTTAGAGAAAAAATGATTCGCATGTCTTTCCCTATGCTAGTTATTTGATACATTGATAGGAGATTACCTAAAAGTGAAGAGAAGCAAACATTTGTGAATGCTCCTCCTTCAACTTCAACAAACCCTCTCCCTATAACTAAAGTTGGAGTATCATCACCCAAGGTGATAGTAGACATGCTAGAAGGCTCTAAGGAAGATAACTCAACCTGTGATGAACCCATGTGGTGTGAAGCATCGGAGTCAATAATCCAAGATGTAGATGAAGTGAAAGTTGTTGCAACTAGAGCGTTGCCCTTAGATTTTTATTTATACTTAGCCTTAGTTGATTCCTAGTTTGATGGGGATGGTTTAAAGGACTCAAGTACCCCTATATTATTCTTCTTAAGAAGCTGAGAAAGGTGGTCAATCTATTTCTTCATGCACTTATGCTCATCATGTTTATTTTTCGTATAGTAAGCACACAACTCTTTCTTTCTTAGGTTTCCCTTGATTTGAAGAGTTTTGAGTGTTAGGTTTGGAGGACTTGGATTTTTTTTATTTTTTAATCTCCTTGTCCTTTTGTATGATTCTTTCTTGGACCTTGGTTTGAAGCTTGTTATTTCAATTCCCTCAATGAGAACTTGAGCTTTTGTAGACTTCAATGTCCCCATCTGAATTAATTTATCTTGCTCCCGAGTTAGGTTGGCAATAAAGTCATCTAAGGAGGGCATTTTCCAATTTGTACCCATAGTTCTCTTGGTGAAGTAGAAAGTAGTTAAGACCTAGCTTAGAGAGAATGGAAGGAACTAACTGGTCATTTTTTCTCTATTCCACACTCCTTAAGCTAGAACCTTAGTGATTTAAATATAGTAAAGAAGTCTTCTAAGGTTTCATAAGAAACTAGGGCTCAAACTAATAAATTCATTCTCCAAGTCATGGATTATCATCTCATCTTGCTTCCCAAAGAGTTTTTCTAGAGCTATCCAAACTTTATTAGGAGTATTTAAAGCTTCTATGATAAGTTTTAGAGACACGATTAGATACAAGAAACCAAAATATGGATTGCACTTATTTAATCACTTAACTTTAGCACTCTCATCAAAAGGTTCTTTTTCAATCCCCATTGTCAATCTATATAACCCCTTGTTCTTTAATATAAGTTGAACTTTAGTTTCCATTTATGTAATTAAATGGAGTTAAAGGATGAATTGGTAGATTTGCATCCATGCTTAAGTTAATTTTTTGCAACCAAAATAGAAGTGCGGAAATGAAAATGTAGAAGGAAGTGTACACCCCCCTTGATTCAGTAGTAGAGACCCCCCAACTTCCCCACCTTGCTCACCCTGCCCCCAAATTTTAGCACCTTATAGTTTTAGTGCATATGCAAGTCCAATTGGAATGAAAAATGGCACTTTAAAATTTTAGTGTGGAATTGTTTCCAATGGAGGGCAAACAAAATTAATTTATCTTCAAAAAATGACACTCAGTTTTGCCAATCAAAAGTTACATCAATTTTAAAATTCGCACAAATAATGCCAATATTTGCACCTTCCAACCTCATTAGAGTATTGATTGTCAAAGATACACAATCTCACACAAATCCATGATCTCACATAGCATTACTAGCAAAAATTTTGCATTGAATGTAAACAAAATACCTTTTGTACTAGATAGCCTTTGATAGCATTTAAATGGAGCCAAAAAAATCTAGATGAAATAGAAATTACATTATCAAGCAAAAAGGATAATATTCCATCAATAATTGAGGGAATATATAGGAGAAATAAGCAAACTGAATTCCCAAATTTTGAAGGGAAAAGGTTTGTTCAAATTTCTCAACAACCTTTCATAGATCATTTCTTCTCTATCTCTTGCTAACTAAGCAAGTTGTCACCTAAGCAAGAATAAACTACACAAGACAAAATAAAATCCATAAATGAAGGCAAAAATAAAATTTTACACCATATTTTTTTTTAAACAATTACATATAAATATAAGGTGGTGTATGATTTCAACTTTTCATCTCAACTAACCTTCCAAATAACAAAAAGAAATGGTTAATTCTTTTTGTCGAGATCTAGGAGTTATTACATGGAAATCCCTCCATCCCTCCATCCCAACTTAAAGTTTGATATTATTTTAGATTGAATATCGTAGTCACACATGTAATTTCCAAGTTAAAGTATGATATTTTAATTTGAATCTACACTTGTATTGTGCCATATCATATCATTGAGACAAGTTATTGAAATCTGAAATATATTTATGTATTTATTAAGTGAAAAAGAAAAAGGCACATGCTTCAAATTTGTTCTATTTTCAACAATTTAAAATTGACTTACAATTATGTATTTGATGAATAATCAAAAATAAAAAATTATGAAATGAATTTCTTATACAGTAATTGTTCTTAAATATTTCCATTTAGTATATTTATTTATTTTTGCATCATATCTTAGAGCAATTGTGTATTTGATGAATAATTTAAAAAATGAAAAGAAATTAAGATTTGATTTTTTTAACAAAACAAAGCTCAAACATTTCAATTGAGCATATTTATTTAATTTTGCTTTGTATCTTTGAACAATTGTGTCTAATGAATGACCTAAAAATAAAGAGAAATTATTAAATGAATTCCTTATAAAGCAATTGTTATTAAATGTTTTCATCAACTATACTTATTTATTTTACCATATCTTTAAAATGAAGAGAAATTATGAAATGAATTCTCATTCTTAAATGTTTTTTTTACCTTAAGCATATTTATTTATTTGTGTCATGCCTTAAAGATAGTATTTCTAGATGCTTCATTAAAATCTTGATAACAATGATAAGCTATTTAAATCATTTGAATCATTTTCGATATTCAATCTTATATTCAATGGCAATAGGATTGCCAAAAAGGCATATTGTATTTAAAACTACTTTCGAAAGTCATCTTTGAGGGAGAGCCCATTGACTATTCCCCTTTACCATGGAGGTTGAAGTATTTATGATCACAACCTTGCTCCTAATTATATATATTACTTAGTTTCATCAAAGCAATTATTGAACAATTTATAGTTGTTTGACCTAAAGGTTGTTTGCCTTGTTGTAAAAAGTGTAATGGCAATCCTTAATTTATTATTAAGATGGTAAAGCCTTAGCCAACAGGTTTAAACCGGTGGTAAAAGAGATTGTTAGATAAAAGAGATTGTTAGATTGGAGTGACTGGGTTTCTTGGAGGCAAATTTATACTTGATAATTTAATATTGGCTTGGGGGACAAGTTAATGGGCCTAGCAAACAGGTCAAAATGCTATGCTAGTTAAGCTTGATTTTGATAAGGCTTATGATAGGATGCAGTGGAGGTTTATTATTAAGATGTTGCAGTGGCTGGGCTTTGGTCCCAAAATTTGTAATCATGTCCAAATGCTCTTCAATGAGGTGAATGTGCAGCTGGTGATCAATCAAGCTATGTCTGATACATTTCCCTTGCAATGTTCAATTAGACAAGGATGCCCATTATCATTGTTTCTTTATGTTTAGTTGTTGATGCTTTTGGTTATCTGCTGCAAAAATGTAATCAAATGAGTTTTGATCAAGGGTGTTTCCATTCCCAACAATGCAATTGTCATTAATTCTCATTTTGCTGATGACAGTTTGTTTTTTATTCAAAATTCTGCATCACAAATCGAGAATGTTTTGTAGGTTCTAAATTTATATTGTGAGGTGTCAAGCTATAAATTGGCTCATCATAAAATTGAGTTCATTATGATACATGTTGGTTTAGTTCCTAATTGGATTCCTAAAGATTGGAAGTAGATAAAACATCGGCAGATTACCAGGTATCTTAGCATTCCCTTTGGAGTAGGGGTTACACTGCATGATATGTGGAATTTGTTGGTAAAATTCAAGTTATAAACAAGATATTTTTGGCATCTCATGTTTATTATTCTTCTTGTTGGATGCCCTCAAAAAAAGGTTATGAGGACCTAAACAAGCTCATTCGCCAATTCTTGTGGGCCAAATGGGACAGGAAAGTGGGGTTTAGGGCCTCCTCTTGGTTACACTGTATAGAGCCTAAGTGCAGAGGGGCGTTAGGCCTTTTGGATCCCAAAACTCAAGAGATTTGTTTATCTGCAAAATGGATAATTAGAGTTGTGTTAGGAGGTGAACCATGGAAAATTTTGGTGTGTCATCGTATTATGATGGCTACAATGAATAATAGGTAGCATGGTGGGTTGGTTGGTATAATTCTATTGGCTTGGTTTGTTCGTGCCAAGGCCTCCTTTCTGTTGCAATCTGTATGGAAAGTTTGGCAACAAGTTTGCAAGTTTCTAAATTGGAGAGGGGATTCCCTACAACGTCATTTCAGCTTTGCAACCTCTTCTATTTGGTGGAACAAATTAGTTCAATATTATGGACAACTTCTTGATGTCTTCTTTCCTAAACCAACCCTTTATTTATTCAAAAAAGGTGTTAGACAGTTTAGTGACATCTGGGATTTTGATTCCTTTGATTGGGGCAATTGGCAAGATATCAAAAATGTCTTTAATTTAAACAATAGGTTTAAGAGTTTCATGATCTTTGTGGAACCATTAGTTCCTGTAGAGCTGCTAATGAAAATCTGCACTTTTTTACATTGCAATTTCTTTAAGGACTAGTTGTGGATTGGTCAATACCCATTCTTATGGTTCCCTTTAAAGAAGATCTACTTGAAGCTTCTTCCACATATGAATTTGAATCCAAAACTAGATCAAAAATGGAGTTGTCATTTCCCAGAAGAAAAAAATGGCGAAGTCCTAGTGCACAAATTTGGAAGTCCAAGGGAGAAGCAAATGTTCAGATTGTGGCATGGAAAATTCTACATCACAAGATACTTGTAAGGGATAGGGATAGACTACAACATTTCAAGATGCAAACAGCCAATTGTCAGTTTTGCCATCACAAGGAAAACGTTAAACATATTGTTAGGGATTGTTTTAGAACTAAAATGAAGTGGAACATTATGTTTAGCCATTTCCCTATTGTGTTTAAACATGCCTTAAGCTGGAAAGAGGCGATTTTTGGTATTAGACTTCATAGAAATATTGTTGTTGATTCTATGAGACATTGTATCTTGTTGCATTTATGGAAAAGAAGATGTTCAGCAACTATGCTTTCTAATCAATTAGACATTCTAAAGTTTTACTCTGACATCTTGTTACAATTCATCGTTATTTGTTCACAGCGGGGGCAGGGTCACAAAGACAAGGACATTAGCAAGTGTATGGAGACTATTAAGCATCAGTTTTTAAAGCTTCATAAAGGGGAACTCCGACAAACTGATACAAGAAGTCTTCAAATTTCAAGTGTAATTCCTCATGTTTTGTACTCTTCGAGTTCCTTTTTGTGTTGCTGGTTGTCATCGTCCATCCAGATTTTTGTTATGGTGATCCTTATGGTTGTCGATACTCTTTGTAAGCGTCTTTAGTGTGGTGGTTTTTTTTTTTTTTCAGCTGCTAACTGTTATTGCAAATCTTGTTGTATACTGGACTGCGTTGTATGCAGCTGAATTTAGCTAGATTTATTTCCTTTACAGTCCTATTTTTGGACTGTCATTTGTTATTTTTGTAATCTTTTCCTTTTCAGCTTAAAGCAATATAAAAAAAAAGTGCAATGGCAATGGTCTCATACTATTTTGATCCTTTAACATCAATGTTTATAAGAAAAACACCAAGAATAGCCCCCATCTCATGATTGTGTAGCGGACCAACTCATGAGCAAGGAATATAGTATCAGATGATTTGTAACCGTTAACCATTAAAACTTGAATACCATCATTTCTTCCCCTCAAACCTAATTTCAACTTGTTAACAATAACCAACCAAAACACACCTTTCCCCATATGATTAATACTTGAATGATTATGCAATCCCTGTCTTCCTCTTGCGACAGGAGCTTCATGTTGAGCAGAGGTCTCGATGCCTCTGATGTTTCAATTCATTTGGTGAAGATGTCCCGAGAATACGAGATTAAAGAAATCCCTTCACTGGTGTAAGTACAGCCACCCACACTTTAACTCAAATTTGGGTAAGTCAAAATAATGGTTTTCCCCTTCAGCTGGTAGCTGGTATCCAAGATACACTTGTCGAGATTATTGGTGATAGATGTTTATTTAGATCTGATTTGTGGGAAATGTTGCTGATGCTAACATTTGTGATGTGCATATAGATGAGATGTAAGGTTTAATGACGTTAAAATATAATTTACGAACAAAACAGTCTCAAAGCAAAACTATTTAGTTCATAAATGAAGACTTGTTATATAAACAAAACAGAATCTTCTTGATCAGTGTGTACAAAGGGAGCATACTATTTGTTCTATATGTGTTACATGTGTTGCATTTTATACAAGAGAATACAATTCAAGTTCTAATCATGAAATTTATATGAAACTGCATTTTATAGAGTACAAGAGATAAGACGGCTCAATCTCTACAAATAACATGATTTTTCAAAAAACAATGAGAAAATTTTGAGAAATGAAATGTAGTTTAAAATCCTTTACCATGACTTTGGAAATCATAATGATACGCATGAACAACTCCCAAGTGTTATCTAACCTATCAATATGGTGGAATATTCAAACATAAGCAGCAACCTATCAAATCAGATCATAAACCTTGTTACAGGCATTCACAGGGATTGCCTAACACGAAATATCACACTAATCTTTAAAATGTCATCAGAATTCATATCAAAATTTGATAACTTAAGAAAATACCCTTTGTAAGATTCTGAACAGTACTAAAACTTATAAAAAATTTAATCCCAAGTTATAAAATTTAATAAAGCAAAAAAAAAAGCAAGACACATACAGTATCTGTTTTAACTGTTTACGAACCTCGGCAATGAAATAAAACATTACCCAAACCTGCAAAGAAACAACCTCAAGTAAAAGTAACCCTAAGATACTCTGGCAGTTTAATCTTCATCTCGAAATAACAGAACAAAAACCTCCTCTGCTAAACAGCTAGAAACCCAGTGTTCATCCAAATGACCTCTTACTAAGTAAGGTCTGGATGCCTTAAAGGTAGTTTTCAACTTCCTTGTTGGTGGCCCTGACTTTACGGTACACCAAAGGAAATTTGATGTCTGGATCATGGAATTGCTTGGTGTTCTCACGTTTGCAAAGCTTGGCAGGAATAGTAGCTGTCTTGATATCTGGATGCAAGGTTGTCGCACTCTGGCGAGAAGCCATCTCATCATACATCTGTTCAACAGCACCATTTAAAGTGTTGTCCCGATATTCTTTGTACATGTTATGATAACCAGTCCTACTCTAGTAACGCAGCTCAATACCATAGTTCTTTATTGTTGTTGGGTTTTTCTCATAAATCTACAACGGAACAAAAAAGAAATTGATCATACAAAAGCTTTAGCCAAATGTCAATTTATGTGGACAAAGCATTGACAACATGTGATTTAAATAAAGCATACCTCGTTTATAGCAAGCATCTGTCCATTACTCTTCTGAAATATGCTAACCAATTTTTTTGATGAATTAACACACATAACCAGCACTTAATCAATTCGGTTAGCGTTAGCTCCAAACAGAAAACTAAACTTGAAATGAACTCACACCAAGAATGCACACTCAATCCCAATGAAGGATAGGTGTTGTCATATGGCGGAGGAGCTAAATGAAAATACTTGAAAGAAAACTACGCAACGTCAAGAATGTGCACTCAAGATCCCACTGAGGGCGAGGTGCTAACATATGACGGAGTGTTGAATTGAAAACTAGAAACTGATAGGCGGATAACCAGCCATGAAGTGCATTTCCTCACTACCACCAAATAGTGGGGGGAAAAGATTACAATTAAAATAATTCATCCGCTGCAGCGGGCATCCACAGAATTGTGGGGATTCTCCACTTGAAAGTGGGTACAAGAGTAATACAAATCCAATTATCCACATTGGCGGTAAACCATCCAAGGGTACTAATGTGAAATTAAAGAAAGAATTGCAGCAATAAAGGACTAGAACAGTACTACTGTTTACAGTCTTACAATATGGAAAAAGAGCTGCAAATTACATGAAAATTATAATAGAATCAATGTACCATGATACTGGATGATTCCATGTTAGAAATCAACAATAAATGATGAAGAAAGGACTGAAGATTCAAACTTAAACAAGTCTGATGTAAAATCACAATTCTGGAAATTCTCATCAGCAACTGTGAAATTCAAAGAAATATTCACAACTCACTCAAAATACCTCCGTTTTGTATGAAACAAAAACCAATGAGCTGCTGGAAGATAGGCGCCCAACATCAGATGAAGAAACAGCAACAAAAACTCATAGTTTAATTCTTACACGAGTCCCAATGCAGCAAGAATGGTACGACCTTCATGAGGGGCGATTTTGACAAGTAAAAATCAACAACTCAAAATTAAAATCTGAAACTCTTCAAAGATGGTCGCCTTGGGTGAAGGAATGGATTGGAAAAGTACCCACAAGCCAATTAAATTCACACAAAAAGCTGTATGCAAAAACCACTTTCAGCTGTGACTGCATCAGCAACTTCAAAACTGGAAATATCATTAAAAACTTCAACTGTTGAGCTCAATCTGCTAGTTTGGATGAGAAGCAGCAATGAAAACCAACTAGGTTTTGTATTTCAAACACGAAATTGGATTGAAACTAGGAGGTAAGCATACCTCGAAGTAAAAACCAAGTTGTCATTTTGACAGCATAACATTAGCATAAATTCATTGGATGCCAATGCTGAAGCAAAGCATTCATTTTATAGAAGAGTCGAAGACTCTTCAATTCCTCAAGGAAGTACGCCAAAAGTCACATGAGACTCTTCAAATTTCCAGAAACCTTCCAACTTCTCAAAAAGGCGTCCACTTTATCAAGGCACAAATAAACTTTATTTTTAAAAGAATATCTTCAAGAAAAGGCGTCCACTTTTCCCAAGGCATTAAAAGACTTTAAATATTAAATTTATCCTCCATGATGACGTCCCCCTTCATGACCACCTTTTAAGAACAACTTAAAGTTAATGAACTAGGCCAAGGGGTCAACTTGAAATTAAAACATTAATGCCTTGAAATGTATTATTTCACCAAAATAATGTTTTTTTAAAGCCAAAATCAATCACAAGCAACTGCTCCAACTGAAAATGACTTAATGAAGGATGACAACTGAACCACTGCCAAAATTAGTATTTACTAAAAATAGTAAATACCTAGAAATGCCACAAACCTCCAAGCAAGGAAACCCTAATTTCACTTTTGATCAACCTATGGATTTCTGGAAATAGGTTATCAGTCAAAGAAGAGCGTATGGCCAAAAATGGGGACATTACAGTCCGCCCTTCCCAAAATTGCTTGTCCTCAAGCAATGCCACAACACTCCAAACTGATCCCACCAAACATGTAGGATCCCAGGGTCCCAAATCCATCTCGGAAAGGTTCCATCATGCTGATGCTGCTCTACTCTGATCATACGAATGAAATCACTGCACCAGCATAAACCAACCCTGCAACCTCAAGGAGATAACATGCCTAAAATTCAAACTGAAAAACATGGATGGAGTGGAATCAAAATCTAGCAGCATCTCATGCTCAATAAACTCTGAGGAATTAACATCTGCGCTATTAATGTCAATCACATAAAGAAGATTACTCTAAACAACTCAAAGATATTCTCATCAACATCACTCGTCAAAGCATCAAACCAAATCACAACAACAAATGTAACTCCATCATAGCTATTTGTAAAAGAATAAACAACCCTTTGCATGTTCATAACAGCCACATCATCAAAGCTCCTCAAAGATGTATAATGCCTCTTCTGAAAAATTCTGATATATGCAAGAAAATTTATGAAAACTCCCACTAAAATCTCAAAAGTCTCAAAAAGTTGAACCCAAACAAGCAAGGGTTCGCTGCCCCAAACACTAGTGCAAGAAATTGTATAGAGTAAATCACTGGAAAGGAACTTAAACACTATCCAAATCTGGTCCAAATCACTATGGAGCATCATTTCCCACTTTTGAGGCCATAAACCATTACTGAAAAAAGATTGAGAAGAGGAAGAATGAATGTACCAGCTGCCTATGAAAACTGAAATGAACCTCTCAAAATCTGATTTTAGGAAAATCATCATGCAATGAACTGAACAGTTGCTGCAATACTGAAAATCAACATCCATAATAGAACAATTGCTCATGACCAAGGCTGAAAACATCTTCTCAAGAAACTCCAAACCAACATTAAACCATCCTTTGTTCGAAATATCTCTCCAATTCACCAGTTGATGAGCAAAAAGAACCTTCAAATGATTGGTGAAGATGGGGACATCATCAGAGGATCTGAAAATTAAATTTTCTCTCCAAAGATTCCTCTTTCTACTTGTAACAATCTCCATCAAGCCATATTGAGGATTCCAAACATGGATACTCAACTGAAAATGTTCTCCAATGCATCTGAAATAGTACACAACACTTCTCCAAGTACTAATCAAGGCAAAATGCAAACTCAAGAATTTAGAGTCTTCTTTGATAAACCCATGTAGCCCACTCATGAAAACATCAACATTAATGGAGCACAAAACAAAAGTTGTCCTCAATTCCCATTCCCTCAAAGGACTAGGATGAGCCAAAACATCACTCAACTCAAGAGATAGATTGTTAAGAAAGTAAATAATTTGTTTAGGTTCAACTTTCTCCCAAACTTCATGAGTAAAATGTCTAGAATCTTCACTTGTTGCTGTTGCAATGGAGTGACCAGTAGCTACCACCAAATCAAGAATGAAAGATTCAACATTAGAGTTCAAAGAAATCTGCAAACAAGAGTAGGAACAACTGCTGCAATATTGAAAATCCACATTCATCTTGACCAAATTGCTTGAACACAAGGGTGGAAACACCCGTTCTAAGAGTTCCATTGCAGCAAAGAACCATTATTTGCTCAAAATTTCTCTCCAATCCATTTGTTGATAAACAAATGGAATCATCAAGTGGCTGGTAAGAAAGGAAAAAACACCATTAATTTTGAAAGTTTGATCCTTATCCCTCCAATGAACCTTCCTACCATACCCCAAAAGATTTTTCACAACAAATTATTGAGTACCAATCAACTCCAATTGCACACCCAGAAAATTATTGACTTCTTTGGTAAACCATTGAAGTCTATCCAAGAAAGCTTTAAAAACAAGGGAGCCTGAAACAAACATCGTCTTCAAATCCTTCTCCCAAGACAGGATAGTGTGAGCATTACTCAATACAAAGGATAAACTGTCAGGCATGTAAACAATGTCTTACCAAAACATGTTTTAACACCTTGGTGTCAAAGATGGGGAAATCGTCATGAATCAACTCTTCCCATATGGAGATTGAATTCTCTAAACCTCTTATGCATTCACTTACAAGCAAGCTTGGAGGATTATCAATCACAGAATATATCTCGTCCCTACATTCTCTGAGAAGTTTGAAATCAACTAGCTGGTCTCCTACCTCCATTACACCCAATTGAACATTCGCTAACATGCACTTTGTTGATTCAAGCTCATGGCTGCAAGCTATCCCTTCTTGAGGCAAGTTCTCTTCCCAACTCAAGAGTTCACACTCTTGATTTACCTTCCAATTACCATCATCATCATGAATCTCCTTAAAATTAAGCAAGGTTTCATCATTATGGAGTTCATTAATACCTTCAACTATTTGCTTGATCTCCATAATCCTTGTATCATCTTCTTGTCCTTCAAGTGTGGCTGCAATAGGAGTTTGATTTTCTCCCTTGCATAAAGAGTGATGAGCTAAGGAAATATCAAGGTAAAGACGATCAACCTCTTTCTCCTTCTCTTGGTAGGCATCATAGGTCTCTTCTGCAAACTTAATGGCATTATCCCTATCTGAGAGCAAATGCAAATAATCTATCTTTAATGATTCCAATGCTTCTTTGATAGTTTTCAACTTGGAAAGAGTGACTCTTTTAACTCCATTATGTCTCTCTTCAAACTGTGACTTCCAGTAGAGTTCTCCTTCTCTTGGTAGGCATCATAGGTCTCTTCTGCAAACTTAATGGCATTATCCCTATCTGAGAGCAAATGCAAATAATCTATCTTTAATGATTCCAATGCTTCTTTGATAGTTTGCAACTTGGAAAGAGTGACTCCTTTAACTCCATTCTGTCTCTCTTCAAACTGTGACTTCCAGTAGAGTTCCTCAACAAAATTGTGTGTGCTATCAAATCTTGATAATGCTTTAACAATTTTCTTTTCTGAAACCATTAAGATATCCTTCAAAACTTGCAGCTCTTTAGGCCCATGATCAAAATCAGAAAAGAAGCTTTGCTCATCAAATATCAACTTTTCTGATTTATTTTCTTTGACTTGATTCTCAAAATCAGCTTCCTTCCTAACAGCAATATTTTCAAACAATGAATCATTATTGATTGATTCTCTTAAAGTCTTGGTAGCAACATACTCTGCTTTAGTGGCTACTACTACCTCAAAGGAATCTTTATGGAGCTTTGCCAAACAAGCTTCTTCATCAAAGACAATGTCTTCTCCAATGACTTCATAGCTTGCAATACAAAATGAATTTTGAACTTTATCAGGATCAAAGGGAAATTTATCCCACTCAAGTTCTTTAACATACCTTGGTGCCATCTCACCAGGATCCCAAATGCAAAAGGGTTGATTGTAATGATCAATAGGAACAAGATCTTCATGCTCCTCTTGGATTGTTGACTCATTGAATGAGTCACTCCTCATTCCATTCAAACTGAAATCTTCATTAGTAACTTCCTCCAAGAGCTTAGTTTGATGATCAAGCTCAATACCGCCTTCGCCACCGTCATCATACTGGAAATAAGAGTCATCAAAGTTGGCTGCTTTGATTAATTTATCATTTTTATCTTCAACAAACCCATCATGAATAGATGTGTTGCTGATTTTATCATTAGCATCCACATACATACCAAAGAAATCTTCTTGGTCACTTGTCATAAATTCTTCATATGTATTCAAAATTGATGTTGCCTCCCTGCACTCATCCTCAGCATGTGCGGACAACTCATTTTTCTGCTCTATCTTCCTCATGTGTGGCTTCAATTTTCTATCACACTGAATGAACAAATCTCTGATCAACATACCAGCAGTAGAGGAATTCTTTCCTTCTTGTTCATGAATGTTTAACATAAAAGTTAAGACGGATTTTGGAATGTCATCCATCTCATTGGTAGTTAAAATTAAAATGTTTCTCATTGCTGCAACTACATCCTCTTCTTGTTCACTCCAAGTTGAAATGAAGAGGTAATGGATCAAATAATATATTTGATCTTGCATACCCAATTCAACCAGCAAAATACTTGTTTTGAGTTCAGAAAACATCTTCAATATAGTAGCTCTTCTGGAGTACTGATTGCTATCAATTTCATCAAGGTCTTGAAAACTTTCCACTATCATATTTAATATGGTCTTCATAGTTTCGACATCATAGGGCAATTGGGGAATTACAATTCTTATTATCTCCATGAAACAGGAAGAAATCAGTAGCTTGGTTTCTTCATCAGGATGCCCCAACCAATAGGGCTGATTCAAAAAATTCACTATAGGAGCTAGTGCCAACTCCATTTTCTCTGAAGGTGATTGCTTCACTTGTCTCAAACATTGTTCTAACAAATGAAGAATGTTTTGTTCATCTTCTCTTGACTGAAATTCTTTACCAAGTCTCTTTCCAGCCATAAAGAGAGTCTCTGCCAACTTCATCTCTTCTTCATTAGCCATGCCTAACTGCCAACTTTTGGATACCACAAGGAGCTGAACTAAAATCTGCTCTAACTATCGGTGTAGTACCGGAGATCTCTGTCACTCATCTGATACATAACTGCAAATTTTCCACAGGATGGCAGGGTCTTTTGCTCTGATACCACTGAAATATGCTAACCAATTTTTTTCTTGAATTATCATAACACAAGCCAACACTACCAACTCGATTAGCATTAGCATCAAAACTGAAATCCAAGCTTGAAAGAACTCAATGCCATTATCATAGAAATGCAATGATCAAATACCCATAACCAAAATAAATTCATACCAAAAGCTGTAAATGAAAACCACCTTCAGCTGTGACTGCATCAGCAACTTCAAAATTGGAAATATCATTAAAAACTTCAACTGTTGAGCTCAATCTGCTAGTCTGGATGAGAAGCAACAATGAAAACCAACTAGGTGTCATATTTCAAACACGAAATTGGATTGAAACTAGGAGGTAAGCATACCTCGAAGTAAAAACCAAGTTGTCATTTTGACAGTATAACATTAGCATAAATTCATTGGATGCCAATGTTGAAGCAAAGCATTCATTTTATAGAAGATTAGAAGACTCTTCAATTCCTCAAGGAAGTACGCCAAAAGTCACATGAGACTCTTCAAATTTCCAGAAACCTTCAAACTTCTCAAAAAGGCGTCCACTTTATCAAGGCACAAATAAACTTTATTTTTAAAAGAATATCTTCAAGAAAAGGCGTCCACTTTTCCCAAGGCATTAAAAGACTTTAAATATTAAATTTATCCTCCATGATGACGTCTCCCTTCATGACCACCTTTTAAGAACAACTTAAAGTTCATGAACTAGGCCAAGCGGTCAACTTGAAATTAAAACATTAATGCCTTGAAATATATTATTTCACCAAAATAATGCTTTTTTAAAGCCAAAATCAAACCCAAGCAACTGCTCCAACTGAAAATGACTTAATGAAGGATGACAACTGAACCACTGCCAAAATTAGTATTTACTAAAAATAGTAAATACCTAGAAATGCCACAAACCTCCAAGCAAGGAAACCCTAATTTCACTTTTGATCAACCTATGGATTTTTGGAAATAGGTTATCAGTCAAAGAAGAGCGTATGGCCAAAAATGGGGACATTACATCTTCTTCACCTTCCTCAGATTTCTCAGAAAATACCTATAGCAAACCAATATAACAAATTATTATATAACATGCACAATTCAAGATTCAAGAACATTAGTGTAATTTTGAAGATGACAACAACAAAAGAAAACAAGATTTATAGGAAAGAGTTAAATTTAGAACAAAACCTCCCAACTAAAATATTAAACTCTTCATTCATGCATTCTGCCTACACTTCGATGGACATAAGGGTAAAAAATTGAAAAGTAAAAATATGCTCGAACTAAACACTGGCCTCATTCAATTATGCATTTTTTCTGCAATTTGGCAGTGTTAGAAATGTGCAAATGTAATGCTGGGGAACAAATCTGCTGCCTGAGATTAACCATGTACCATTACTTACCAGAACTTGGACTTAGCACGCACATCATTTGTGGCCCATAGTCTCATCCGGTAGAGCTTAGGATTTGCTTCAGTTGGGGTTGGCAGAGCTCGCCCAACAACCTGGTACTGATGGAACTGCCCGGAGAAACACAAACAAGGGAAACTGTTTCAAGACCTAAAATACAGATTAAGTAAACTTCGACATTACAACATTCTGTTACTAAATTAGTTGTTCTCACTGAACTGCAACTTACTACTACTAGTTGATATGTGTAAAGCATTAACATACTATAGTGGAGTCAAAGATAAAAACAAATGCACTATAAATAATATCTTAAAAGACAGAACTTTTAAGTGCCTAAGGAGTCAGAAATATTAATTGCCCAGCCTTTAATATGGGATGCCAACGTTTGTTTGGGAACTAAAAACAAAGAAATCCAAGGGGAAAAATGCGCAAAAATTAACCCAGCAATTACACTGCAATTGAAGGCCATTGTAGTTGCTTCAATGAAGGTGAAAATTTCCATTAAGAAACTAATCAATTCAAAGATTATAAATACTAAAAAATATTATGTTATTAATGTGTTATTGTTGGGCTAATTAAACTAAAAACTAAAAGGCTTATTGAATTTGAAGTATAGTAGCTTATGGACAACCGTGCAAATACTAATGCAAAGAAAGCCATAGTTACTTTCAATGGAAGAAGCACTGCCAAATTGTTCCCAGCCATATCCTAGAATTAGGTGAAACTGAAACAATGCTTGCAAAAGCCACAATATAAATAACATTAAGAAACAAAACAAAAAAACTGGAAAAGAAGATATTGCCCATAGAATGGGTGCCAAGTGGGTGACTTACATTAATAAATGAGTCTAAACAGACAAAGTCGCACAAAACAAGGATTCAATGTGAACTCAACTTGGAAACAGAGAACAATTATAATTTTAATTTTATAATGAATGGTATTTAACATGTACTGTGTGCATAACAAAAGAAGCATGAAACTGTTCTCTAAAGGTGAACTCATGGCTACCATTTAAGGCGAGCAAGATCAAAGCCAAACACCTTCCTCCACAAAACTGAGATAAAAAAAAAAGCGAACAAAACTGGGATTTAAAAAAAAAAAATGATAGACAAGTCCAATATTGTACAAAACATGAATATAATGAATAAATAAACCATTTATGCAGGGACTGTGATTACAAGAGGTGAAAACTCTATAAAATAGAATCTCCAATTAGAAAAAATGTTTTCATTCCATATGGCATATGGCACAAATCAAGGTATTTGACCTTCTCAAAATAACAAAAGCATAAATCAAAGTTCTAAACCCTTCCATTTGACAAACATGGAAAAATCACAGTTACCCTTTCACTCAATATAATCAACAAGCGAACTTTCTTACAATATTGGTATACATTTCTAAAGAATAAATTCAGTGACAAATGCGCATGAAATTGCATCCAGCCAAACATATCTTTCACAAAGAAAGGAATCCCGTTTAATAATATCCACATCCCTTATTCTTTGCCCCTGTACAAAGATATCATTTCATTTCCCTATCAAATATGTTTTTATGATTCTAGGTGTCCCCTTACACATTCTTGAGACCCCCAAGAAGATATTTGTCGGGGATTAATGGAGCATAAACAGTTCCTAAATGCACATCTAGGAATAGGAACGTGCCTTCCTAATTAGGCCTTCTACAAGAGAAGAATGGGAGAGATAAAATAAATTCATAAATTATCTAGTATAATTGGGTAATAGTCATCGCCACATATTGCATACACAAAAAAACTAGACCAAATGTTAAAAACCACATATCTGTTAATTAGAGGATAGCATGGAAAGATCCAATATGGAAAGACATGGAATGTTTGACAATAATATTGTATTCATAGGCCACATAGAATTTTATATTAAGATACATATTGCTTTTGGATTTAATAAGGAATACAACAACTGTCATGTTCAATTAACAGATGCTATGACTTGTCACTCAATTGATGCATATGCAGTCTCAAGAGTCAAAGCACACAACATTTCTGAGTATACAAGAAGATTAAAAATAATTTCAAAAGAAAATAATTCCATTCAACAGTGATATTGGTGCTTGAGAAAGAATAGAGCACTTGTAATACATATCAGTGAATAAATTTCTAATTGAGTCTGTTGAACAATAAAAAGGTGATATGAAACCTATGTTACACGGAGTTTCCTGATAAGGGGGTGAGAGGGCTAAGTTAGGGGATGTTGGAGCAGGGGGAAGGGGGTCCCAAATACATGTAGAACTCGATAAACTAGTTATAAAAAGATGTATAAGTAATAAGTCTAAGAATTATAAATAAACCTTACAATACTAAGTAAACTACTAAATAAAAACATTACAATGCTTGCATTGAACATTAACAATGGTGTATGGAGGTTTGAGTGCAAAGCCCCAGCAGGATCAAGGGCATGTGCCCCTTGCAAGGTTTTGGGCATAAAGCCCCCAATGGGGTCAAGAAGCAACGCCCTAGGCCCACTGCCATCAATTGCAAATTAAGGCCTTCAAAACCACACAAACCTTCATGGAAAATGCCATTTCACAATTTTATCACTTTTTTTTGCAATACCACATCCTTATTATCTAAAACTTAGGAGTGATTTGAAGTGAGCCATAGAAGTTAGATGCCTATTTATAATTTTTTTTGCAAGTTCTTAGGGCTTGGTGGGGCCCATACAACCAGTAGGGTCAAGGTTTGTAGTATACAGGAGGTGAAAACTCTATAAAATAGAATCTCCAATTAGAAAAATTGTTTTCATTCCATATGGCATATGGCACAAATCAGGGTCTTTGACCACCTCAAAATAACAAAAGCATAAATCAAAGTTCTAAACCTTTCTATTTGACAAACAGGGAAAATCACAATTACCCTTTCACTCAATATAATCAACGAGCAAACTTTCTTGCACTATTGGTATACATTTCTAAAGAGAAAATTCAGTGACAAATGCACATGAAATTGCATCGAGCCAAACATTTCTTTCACAAACAAATGAATCTCATTTAATAATATCCCCATCCCTTATTCCTCACCCCTGTACACAGATATCATTCCATTTCCCTATCAAATATGTTTCTATGATTCTAGGTGTCTCCTCACGCATTCTTGTGACCCCCAAGAAGATATTTGTCAGGGATTAATGGAACATAAACAGTTCCTAAATGCACGTCTAGGAATAGGAATATGCCTTCCTAATTAGGCCTTCTATAAGAGAAGAAGAAAGGGAGAGATAAAATAAATTCATAAATTATCTAGTATAATTGGGTAATAGTCATCACCACATATCATATACAGAAAAAAACTAGACCAAATGTTAAAACCACATATTTGTTAATTAGAGGATAGCATGGAAAGATCCAATATGGAAAGACATGGAATATTTGACAATAACATTGTATTCATAGGCCACATAGAATTTTATATTAAGATACATATTGATTTTGGATTTAGTAAGGAATACAACAACTGTCATGTTCAATTAACAGATGCTATGACTTGTCACTCAATTGATGCATTTGCAGTATCAAGAGTCAAAACACAACATTTCTGAGTATACAAGAAGATTAAAAATAATTTCAAAAGAAATAATGTGATTGAACAGTGATATTGGCGCCTGAGAAAGAATAGAGCACTTGTAATACAGTGAATAAATTTCTAATTGAGTTTGTCGAACAATAAAAAGGTGATATGAAACCTATGTTACACAGAGTTTCTTGATGGGGGGGATGAGGGAGCTAAGTTAGGGGATGTTGGAGCAGGGGGGAGGGGGTCTCAAATTCATGTAGAACTCAATAAACTAGTTATTAAAAGATGTATAAGTAGTAAGTCTAAGAATTATAAATAAACCTTATGTTACTAAGTAAACTACTAAATAAAAACATTGCAATGCTTGCATTGAACATTAACAATGGTGGATGGAGGTTTGAGTGCAAAGCCCCCAGTGGGATCAAGGGCATGTGCCCCTTGTAGGGGTTTGGGCATAAATCCCCCAATGGGGTCAAGGAGCAACACCCTAGGCCCATTTCCATCCAACACAAATGGCCTTCAAAACCACACAAACCTTCATTTAGAATGCCATTTCACAATTTTATCACTTTTTTTGCTATACCACATCCTTACTATCTAAAACTTAGGAGTGGTTTGAAATGAGCCATAGAAGTTAGGTGCCTATTTATAAGTTTTTTGCAAGCTCTTAGGGCTTGGTGAGGCCCATACACCATTAGGGTCAAGGTTTTTAGTACACAAATTGAAAACATTTTTTTTTTTTTTTTGAATTTGACCTTTTCATTTTCTTTCCATGGGGAATTCTTGGAAGTCTCAAGGACAATTGAGAGACTCCTGGTAGTCCCCTAGTTGTCCCCAAACAAGGTTGACGTTCAACAAGCATCCTTGGATCTTGAGCAGCAATGGTGGGATACATCCCCATGGAACACTAAATAAAACTTTATTTGTTTGTCAAGAGGCACTAATCTCTATCAAAGTCACTATCAACTTTAGGAACCCATCGATTTGAAATGAGCCATAGAAGTTAGATGGCTATTTATAAGTTTTTTTGTGAGTGCTTAGGGCTTGGGTGGGGCCTATACACCATTAGGATCAAGGCTTGTAGCACACAAATCAAAAACATTTTTTTTAAATTTTGACTTTTCATTTTCTTGCCATGGGGGATTCCTGGAAGTCCCAAGGACAATTAAGAGACTCTTGGGAGTCCCCTAGAGTCCCCTAGTTGTCCCCAAACAAGGTTGATATCCCACAAACATCCCTAGGTCTTGTGCACCAATGGTGAGATACATCCCCATGGAACAGTGAATGAAACTTTATTTGTTTGTTAAGAGACATTGATCTCTATCAATGTCACTAACAACTTTAGGAACCCATTTTTTGTTCCTTAGTAGAATCAAAAACATATTCAAAAATGGTTGGAAGACAGATGCCAGAAAACTCACAATATAAGAAATGATGAGTGGAGAGTGGAGTACATGCATAGCAAACGATTTGAATGTGCGCTTGAAGATGGAAATGGTGCAAGAGAAGGAGATTAAGCTATTGTTTACAGAAACAGGAACCAGGAGTGTCACATTAGATTATAAATTTGAAGGCATGCCATTCTGAGAATTCAAATCCTCGAGAATTGCATCAAAATTGTCACTAATGGATTCTAGGGTATATCTGCTTTCTGTACTACATATGTTATCTGCATATTGATCCCTTTACTAATTTGGGTTTTGGACAAACACTGACACCTAATTGAAAAGGTAATCATAATATCAATAGTGAAGTGTTCTTGTACTAAAGTAGTATTTGCAACTTCTACATGGTCAAGTATTCAAATTACTTTGTCGAAACCTTATAGAAAGCACCTTGCGCCGGTATCTGGTGGTTTGTGTTGGCCTGACAATAATTTCTCATGCATCCACATATAATGGGAATAAATAAAGGTTTCCCTTCAATTAGAAAAGTGGTACAACCAGGCAAGCCATTGGATTTTACCATTTCTAACCTACTAACATCAAACAAATCACCGGTATTCACCAAATCAAGGTACTTAGTTGGCTGGGATTTAAATAAAAGCATACTTATCATATGGTGATGGGCCATCAAAGCTGTACTACATCTTTCCTTTGGATTTTAGTAGCAATACGGAGGAAAAATAGGAATACCAGTTCCCAAGCGGATTGATACATTGCACTGGTAGAATAAACACCAACTACAAAGCCGTTCATTCTTGATCTTTGTGAAATAGAGATTAGTGTGTGGAAAGACCTAACATGGACGTAGGGCCACCTACTACTAAATACCTTAAAAAACTGGAGCAGAAATTAAAAAATTTCCATAGATTCAATAAATAAAAACCCTGGCAAACTCATACTGAAGAGGTAAAAAAAACACAAATCGTGTTGTGAGAAGCTTTGAAATATCAAACAGGACTGAAAATAAAAGTGGTTAACTATATGCATACCCTGTATTTCACCATTTTTCTTCTCTCCTGTCTTCCTCGCTTGTCGTTGCTTCCTCCGCCTTCCACAAAAGAAGAAAAACCCTAAAACGAGATCTAGGTTTATAAAGTTAGGGTTTTAATATAAACGGGAAACAAGTGCTCAAAGTGATGATAATAAAAATTATATTAATTTCTCTTTGTTGTCATTAAATTACGCGATTTAAGTTATGGCTAATAAAAAGAGTGCATGTTTGGGACCTAAGTTAGGGTCCCATTGAGGGGGAGCTCGTTAATTTTTTGGGGGAAATTGGGAGCCATTTTTAAGCAAGGTGTAATGTATGAAAAAAGAAGGCCTATTGTATAACTAGCAGTTGCACCAGAGGAGGTGCAATGGTTACGCCAATTATATTTTGTATAGTTTATGTTTGAGATGAAGTCTATAATTTTTAAGTATATTAGATGTTACAATTAGGGTGTAACATAGATTTGTATTTCAAATGACCATTCAAATAATTTTATGGTAGATGTTGTTTATTATCCTTTGTGGAATGCACTTGGTTTCCTATCTATTATGATTTGAATTGATGAATCATGATAATAATTGATATGAAAATTCATTTTAGAGATAAATAATTTGTCTATTTCATCTCCACACATGTCTTACAAACTATCTTACATATGACATTTGTGCATCCTTAGCACATTAAATTCAAAACTCAAAAGACATAAATTTAATAATCTTTTTAATTTAATAGGGAATAAATTAGACTTCATTTGTTCCATGTGCACGTGACTTGAGGCAAGTAAATCATAATATAAATTGGATTTTCATGGAGGCATTAAATCATTATACTTATTTTCCATCCTCTTTCGTGCTAGATCATTGCAATCATAACAATATTCATGAAGCATTTATCAAAATTAGACTTTGATTGATGCACATAAAATAACATTTACTTCATCATCATCTAGGCCATCTACATGGTTGCTTGTAGTGTAATAATATTTTGGATGATTGTAAAGTCAATCTTTTCTAGGTGTTGACCTAAGAAGAATCTAAAGAACAAAATCACATGTTATAATCAAATCCACAGCTCATAGCTAGCAAGGTAAACCTTATTGCTTTATGAACAATAATTTAAGCTGCAATGCTCTCCATTTCATTCCATTTTTTAACATGGATTGTGCACAACACCATCGCAAAGTCCTGGATTGCCTTTAAAACTATAGCCCATAATATAGCATGCAACAAAAAAATGTCAAATCCAAGTTAGGTGGATACCAATGGATAAGGTTTTTCATACTTTATGAGAAGTAACGAAATGTAAAAAATAAAAAAAATACCTATCATATCTGAATCTTGAGAACGATCCTCTTGTTGGAACAGGGCCACTGAGGTGGTTGTTAAAAAGATATCTGAAAATTTGAAGCCGTAAAAAACAAGGAACATAATAGTAAGCTACAAACAGAGCATAATATATATCATATAATAACAGAAAGTGAAGCACCAAAATACCTTAAATCGTGTACCAATGGAAGAAAAATATGAATACTTTGAAGACCCGTCTAGGAGTGGAGGAAAAAGTCCTGCAAGAAAAGGGCATTTTGAAGCATTCAAGAATTGTTGATGCTTTTCTACTATGTAATCCTTGTTCTTATAAAGGAATTGAACCGCCTAATATGTAACTTGTTCCAACATTAAAAGTAGATACTTTAATAACTGGAAATTATAGAAAGCACAAAACAATTTAATCAAATTGTAAGGGCTGAAGGAAATTTTAAACTTACATCAGCAGCATAATGAGTAATAGTGAAGCCAGTTCGAAAATTTCTTGGCTTGCTAGAATACTTGTTTTTCACAAATGTTGAGTAAAGATTTTGTGGAAAAGTTTTGTGTATTGATTTTGGAAACATACTACAAAAGCAGAAAACATTTTGTAGTGAACATCCCATAAAAATGCTTGCAAGGTTAATAACTGCAAAAGGAACATCAAAAAGTCACATACTGTCACCTCTACAACCAATTCAAATTAGTGTTTCCGAAAAGATACTTATTCTTGAAACAAAGCCTGACCCTGTTCAGCAAACACATCCAACATAAGCAAAGGTTTGGTTGATTGATTGATTCATCTTTTTTAGGAAGATATTCTATAAACAAAGTAATTAAATTTACAATTGATGTGCTTTTTTTGTGGGAATATAATTGGTTGTGAAATAATAAGTAATATGGAGTTTGAGTAGAGAAGGAAGTGTTATACATACATGTAGTTGATGTTGAGGAGGAACCAATCTTGCACCTTCCATGTATCGCCTTATCTTTTGCCATTGCAACTTGTATTGGACAAAGATGATGGAAATGTTGTTTAGAGAATATGTTTTATTTTGCTTAGTGTCCACTTGCATACCAGAAAGGCTGTGTTACACGGGGATGCGTCCCCTACCCCAAAACCCCCTATACCCGTCCCCATCCATCCTAGGGACAAGGGGACGCATCAGGGACAGTCCCTAGCTGTCCCCAAATTAAGAAAATTCTCAGGAAATGGTAGGAAATGTTTCCTCCTAGTTGGGAATAGTCCCCTATCCCTGGTACGGATGGGGGACGTTGGAAATGTCCCCCGTTGTACCGAGGATGGCTAACCGTCCCCCACATGCATAAAGCCTCCAGACATTAAAAATACATAAAATTTCAATTTTTTAGTTTTTTTTTTCTGCTTCTAAAGGTTTTGCAGGGCCCATCTTCACTAATATTTGTCTAAAATGCAAATCGAACATTATAATGAGGAATTATTTTGGACATGGCTGGAGAAGCAACGACAGCATTCGAACGCCCAATTTCATGCACAGCCAAAACCTTCGAACCAGGCGCCAGTTCTCATCCATAAGTAATTTGACTCATGCATTTTTGCTTTGAGTAAAGGCATTTTTCACAGGCTTTTAAGGATTTTTCTTCATCATTGGAATTTCTCACGCCCACATCAAGTTCGTGGGTTTTTTCCTTGAGTCGAGCTGCAGCCTGCAATTGCATTTGCTTTGTGTTTGGGCCTTGGGGACGCCATTTCAGCAATCAACAATATGATATATCTAATTGACATAAGCATATGGCTGGACGCCTATAAGTGTTAGTATACGTGAGCCTAGTTGTGAACTCAATCCTTGAGGTGCAACCAAGATTGGTCGGGTTACCATTGGATGATCCACTCTTGCCAAAGGATGATAGTGACTCAGATAGTTCTAAGTCTTTTGATATTCACAGCCTAAATGAGACGTAATTTCATAGACTGTTGGACAATGTGTTTAGTATTTTGATTTTCATGTTTGAACTCTAAGACTTTTGGATGCATGTTTGAAACATTTGGATATTGATAGACCATGGTTTTATTGATGTTTGATATTTCTATGATAAATTTTATAATGCTTTAATGACATTTATTATGTTGTTATACTAATACTCTCGCGATTTATTTAAATATTGATATTGTTGTTATCAATTATTAATTTATTGACATATATCTCTCTTTCCCTCTCTTTGTCTATAATATATTAATAAATTTTGAAAAAATCATATATATATATGTATTTTGTATGTCGTCCCCTACCGTCCCCTAAAAATGGGCCCCTAGGAAATGTCCCAGAAACGCATCCCCAGTCATCCCCCTATCCCCATCCCCAAAAGGTCGTGGAACACAGCAAAAAGGTTTGAATGAGTTAGTGAAGGGGAAACTATTTTGTAAAGACATATAGTGTTAACTGCGTAGTGTAAAGTAATTTGAAAGTTAATGTAAAAGAGATTGGATTGGCAATTGTATACCTATTTTGTCATAGTGAGAATAATTGTAAATAGGCCTCCTCTTTTTTTCTGATAATTGTGTATGGATTGTTTTGCGCTCTGGAGTACCGCCCAAAAAAGAACATTGGTTGAATACGAAGTCCATTTAATGATTTTACTCTTGATATAGCTGTAAATGTTAGTCCTTGTCTTTCTATTTTACCAATATCAATTGTTGCTCTTTGTAGGGTGAGACCTTGGGATTTATGTATAGTAATTTCCCATGCCATTGTTAATGGAATTTGCCTATGATGACCTAGTGATATAGGTATTATAGGTATAGCCTTTGGATCATTTTGGTTCCATGGTGGCCCAATGTAGTTATTGATTCTTACTACAACGTACATTGGAATATCTGGTGGTTTTGAGCCTATATTGTAAACAATATCAACAACTTCCCCAAGGGATCCATTTACAAGTCTTGCTTGAGTCCATAAGTTTGTTGTTAGCATGATTTGTTGGCCTTTGCATAATAGTTCTTTTTCAAGCTGGTTATCTTGAGCATCAATGTTTCATTTTTTTTGTGTTTGTTGCAATACTTATTGCAACTAGAAGGTTTAGTTGTTTTAGTTGTTTTTTGTTGTGTAGTCTCACCAAATCATTTGTTGCAAAAAGGTGAATGGAGTTGTCAAATTCTTGTTTCCCAGTAGTTGTATGTAGTTTGTTTGTGTGGGTTATTTACATCTCCCAATCTTGGTGTGTTGGTTCTGCATTGCGTAAGTTTTTTAATGTTTCACGAATTTTGTTTGAGTTGGATCGTCACCTTGTTGACAAATCATTGTTTGTAATGTAACAACTATAGTAAATTGTTCCCATAGCAATTTGGCATTGGAGTGTAATGTGTAGATGGGTTTTTCCATGACAAGTGGTAGTTGTGCTAGGTCACCTATTAGAATTATAGATACACTACCAAAGCTAAGGTTTTGTGTTCGCGGAAATGCTTCACGTAGTCTACTATCTATCTTTAATAGTAGCTTTGGGCCTATGAAACTCATTTCATCTATGAGGATGTACCTTATGTGTTTCATTTCTTCTTGAAATGTTGTTAGTGTTTATCCTTGCAATGGTTTCATTTCTTTTATTGGAATCCTAAGCGTTGAATGTATGGTTGATGCACGTATACTAAATGTAGCAATTCCTGTGGGAGCTAAAGCAAGCAGGTGGCTCTTTTGTTGTGGTAGGTTACTTTGAAGTGCATTTCTTATGCAAGAAATAAGGTATGATTTTCCAGTTCCTGCAGTTCCTTGAATGATCATATGCAAGGGTTTTCTTAAGGATTGATCTTTGTAGTGGTTAGTAATTATTGTGAGCGCTACTTTTTGTTTTGGTGATAATGTGTAATTTGGGACATCGAAGCTAATGGCCATGTTTTCATTTCGGCTACGAATTTTAATCATCTTTATGAAGTCAATTGCAGTGGCATGTAAATCTGGGTGTACACTATGTTGATCCCATTCATTGTTGTTATCAAAATCACGCCTACCAAGTATTCGGAGCTCATCTAGATTGAAATTATTAGTAAGTCCCATTTGTGACAACAATTCCCATTCATTCAATTGTAATGTATCTATTGTGTTTGCCTCATTACCACTATCTTCTTCCTCTTTACTATTTGCTTCCATGTCAATTGTGCGAGTAACATGCCATACATCATATGTGTTTGTATTCATTTGGATCCAATTTGTTATTATTGTATCTTTAGTAAGGCCTATGTCATTTTCTATGTCACAAAAACTCTTATATAAGACTAATTCACTCCAACAAAATGTTTCAAAATGTTCTAAATCCTGCTTTGGAATAGTATAGAACTTTGGGAAAACATTGACGATTGCTTTTCGTTTTCTCTCTTTCCATTTACATCATTTGCGACATGAAGAATAGGAGAAGGATCTTGCAGAGTCAAGCAATGTTATTGCCTCTAGTTGTGGCAAGCATTGCATATAAGAATGTAAGTAGCTTGATTGGAGTTTGTTGTCATTTGTTGTTCTTGTGAAGCGGTGGAATACTTTTCGGCCAACATTAAATGACATAAATGATCGGTTACAAATGACAAGGGGCAATTTTTGGAGCATATGACATGTTTCTTGTGCTCCAATATCACGTTCAACCACAAGTTCAGTCATGAATTTTTGGTATGTTGTTAAAGCTTCGTCTTTAGGTTTTTGATTTGTAGCTATTCTTGTAAGCATATTAACACAACTCTCTAATTTTTTCTCTAATTTTGATGCATACTTGGCAATGTATTTGAGAACAAGCGTTCGTGAGATGACAAGTTGGAAATCTACATTTTCTCTCCATACTGAAATCATTTCTCAGTTATGTATGTTTAATCTATCATCATTTCTTGCTGGTTCATTTTTTTTTTTACCATCATTGTCACATGATAATGTAGAGATAATTTGTTCTTTCCATGGAGCTTTGTATCGACATTCTAATTATTTCCCCTTCTTACGTAGGCATGTTCCCTTGGTGCATTTTGTGTGCCTTTGGACACGATTAATTAACTCCTCGTAGTCGTTAGAGGGATTTGTACTAAAGATCTCAGCTGTGTTTAACAAACATGGATTATCAAGTGGAGATCGATGTGTTGTGTTGTTGCCATGAGATATAGTACGAGGGTTCCAAGCAGTGACATATTTGTCAAAGAATTTTCTTGCTCTTTCCACTTCTAAGTTATCTTTCCAATCAAGTTTGTCCATGTCTGGAGCATTTTCAAGCCAAAGGAATCCATGAATATGTGTGGTCCCTCGATGTTGCCATTCATACATATACCAATATTCTTTTGTATTGAGGAGCTTCTCAATGACCTCACAAAATATTGTGAATCGTTGATGTAGATATAGGGATGTGGTATGGGGGTTATTGATTATGTTATCTGTGCGAATTTTATTTGATTGCATTGTAAATCTTATGTCATTTGAAAGTAGTCATTGTAAATCTGGCCATTTTGTATCCGTTGCACTTAATGTGAAGAATAGAGTGGGTAAGCCTATTTGGTTGATCATATTTGTTAGCTCAGCACGACACTTGTTCCAATATGGTCTTGTCCCTCTCATAATAGATCCGAAATGCATAAGTTGCACAACTAACTATTCGTCAGGAAGATTTTTCAAGTGTGTATGAAGGTTTTCAATAGTGGCTGGTGTGTTTTCTTCTACATTTTTTTTAAGGAAAACCGTTGCTAGTCCTTGGCTACAATGACACATCATAAGGTTGGAGATAAAATATCGAAACCTTGGATGCCTTCCAAATCTTTGGTCATGGAATCTCATTAGATGTAATGCATATTCATGCATTTGTACTTCTCTAATTTGTGCTTGCATTTGTAGTGCTTTTCCACTTGGAAAGAGTGGGAAATGCCATATCAAAGAGGCCTTCAATATTGTATTCATTTATTGGAGAAGAGCTTATTTTAGGACAATCAATAATGTTATTGGTTGGTTGTTCAATTTGTAGTGTTTGTTTAATGATTTCTAGCTCACGACGTCTCCCTGGTAGGCTTACTGTAATGTCCCCGTTTTGGAGGTAGTTTGATTTAATTAATCTAATTAATTAAGTTGTCCAAAATAATGATTATTTTATGAGGATGACTAATTGATTATTTTAATTAAATTAAAAAGTGGTATTAAGTTAATTATTTATAAAGTTATCAAATAAATAAATATTAAAAGGTAACTTTATATTTAATTAATTTAATAAAGTGACTTAAATAAAATAATATATCATAAAGTCACTTAATAAAAATAAAATAATATTCTAGAAGCTTCTAGATTTTGGGCCGACCTCTTGGTGAAAAAGAATAAATAGGTGAGGCCAGCCATTGTTTCATCATCCAGAAATTGTTGTTTGAATTGATGACTTTTGGTGGTGGAGAAACCAGCTAGGGTTTCAGCCATTGGAGGACCTTTGGGGATGAAAACCCTCATTGGTTACGCAATTTTGAGGCTGTGAGATACCAGCTGAATTATTGCTGATTGTGGGTTTTACTTCAGAAGTTCAATCTTGTGCTTCACTGTGGAGATTATTTGAGTACAATAGCTGATGTATTATTGTACTTGCAACAGCTGATGTATTGTTGCTTGAAGTTATTTCAGCAGCTAATGTATTGCTGGGATGATTATTTTATTGGGCAAATTTGGCTTTCAGCTTGGAGATTCATTCAAGGAATTGCTGAAGATTACTTGTGTCTTTGTCTTCATCATTGGGACAATTTCATTTGTTGCACATTGCTGTTATAATTTCCAGTGATTTTCAGATTACATCTACAGCCCTCTAGGAGCCACGATTTTATATATTGCAGCCTTGTTTATCCACGACTTGGCCTTCTACCATGGGCGCACCATATTAGGGGTTGCGGAGACCATTCTTGTTGCATATTGGAGGCTTATAGACTTGGCCATTATTTTATTTCATCATTCCAATCAAAACAGGGGCGACTTCTTCAAAAATTCATATTGGCTGCATATGGTCTTCATCTTCCAGCATATTGATTGATTCTTCATTGGAGATATTTTAGTATTGAAGACTTTATTTCTTTGGCATTTTGGAGGTCGGTTTGTATTGAGAAGATTCTGATTTTTACATATCAGAAATTACAGTCAAAGTCTTCATACTTATATGCCACGAGTTTGCATAAGAGAGCTCTATCTTGCATCGATTGTGATAAAGGCTTGGAGCACTAACCTTGGAGGATCATCTCAACGTTTTGGCATTGATTATTAGAAGAGAGAGGTCTGATTTCAATTGAGGAATTCTGAAGCTAAATCTAAAGTAAAAAGGGACGCCATTGGAGATACAGTTTTATTCATTGCAGCTCATCTACACATCGATTTCTCTTGGTGATTGGAGCACTTCATTCCTTAGTTCTTGCTGATTATGTTTGGAGCTTTGGAGGCTTGAAACACATTGAGAAGAAATTTATTTCTGTCCTCATATCAGCTACAGGGACGTCTGAACAAGAGGGTCGATTTGACTTCAAGAAGGCACCATTTTATGTGTTATTGGTTGCTTCATCATCTCCAGCAATAGGCGACTCAATTCAAAACAGGTTCCTTTGTTTATTTCATGCATATTATATGTCATTTAATTGCATAATAGGAAGTACGGTTGTAGGTGATAGTCTATATCAGACTTAAGCATTTATTCATATGTACTTTGCGAAGAGTCTTGGCTATTTGATAGTAGCATTGTTTTAGAAGAAGAGTGTTAAGTAGTGGTTTCAAATAAATAGCTGTGAATGTGCAATCAAAAAGCTTTGTAATCAGATCTTGAGTTTGCAAGCCAATTGTTTGTAAAAATGTCTTTGGCTGTAGATGCATTGTATCTTCTTAGAACTTCATATAAATGCTTTTAAATTTGAAAGAGAGCATAGTATTTCATTTAGGAGCCTGCATAGTAATTACAGAAGGTTATTCAAGCTTTCAAAATCATTTGGAATTCACTCTTAGCATCCTTTCAATCAAGCAATTTCAAACTGAAACATTACATCAGCAAATACAAGGTTGCATATGAATTGTTTGACATAATTACAAGCAGCAAATCAGGGCAAAATTGTGATCAGTTTGAGCAAGGCTCATTACACTTACCATAAATGACGATGTGTATGTTGATGCATCTTGATCATATTGATCGTTAGCGTCAGATTTGTTGTTTGGTACGACTATTTCTTCGGCAAATTCTATGGTGTGAAGCATGTCTGAAATGTCTGTACTTGTTTCAGGGAGTTGTTCTAAGTAGGATGCACTTATTTCAACATCACTATAGTATGGGTCATATTTGATCTTGTATTACAATGCATCTATAATATGACTCCTACTTATATAACAGTCGTACTAGTTTCCTTGTCTATGCAATCTTCGAACTATCAGGACATCTAGGTATGTAATTCTATGTGGAAGTATTTTGGCAATACTTTTTATATCCTATGGGAAGCTAATTGTGTGGCCATTGTATTTATATTGCCCCCCACGAGAATGGGTTACTTGTAATATTGGGTTTACCCTTGCTATGAGCATCTCTTCTACTTGAGTGAGCTTTTGCAACATAGGAGGTTGTCCTCCTACGTCCATATTATTTAGTGATGAAAATCGATGAACGCCTTTCTCAATGAAACATCATTTACAAATACAATTATCATTTGATGAATGAACATTCATGCCAGGCTAGCGTTCCTTACATATAGTGCATGTTTGTAAGTTTGATAGAGCATCTATTCTGTGTCGAAATTTTTTTGATGTGTTCATGAAGTTATTGTTGTTGTTCGTTGATGGTGTAGTATATGTTTCATTTGGTCTTTGTTTTTGTATGTTCTGCAGGTGACGGCGAGCATGAAATATTCCGAGCCAAATTTTTTCTTTTTTCCAATTTCAAATTACAGATTACAAGCAGTGCACCCGTTAAGGTTAGAGAAAGAAACCCAAACGTGCAAGAAAGCAACTCTAACCAGAATGGCACCGATGATGGTGAGCATTGGTCAGAGGATCTAAAATAAACTGCTTATGCTGGAAAAGGAACTCGACGCCAAGTATGTGCTACCCAATCCAAAGCGGAGTGAGGGGCGACCATATGACGGAGTGAAACACAAACGATGCTTGAAAGAAAGATGCTGAGAAATGAAACTACTCAACACCCAGAATGTGCTTGCTAACCCGGGGTGGGATAGTAGCGACCATAGGGCGGAGATCTCACTATTACAATAACTTTGAATGGAAATGAGAACACAATCTGATTTAAGCAATAATGAATTAACTGCCAGTACTACTGTCAGTTTTACAAATAAGGAGCCTTTGCCTGCCAATGTCTTATGAATTTAAAGGATCAGCATTACGTCATTTGGAATCCAATGTTAAGTTGCATAGTAATACAAAACCCAAATGCCTTCAAATATCAAGATACAGATTTCTGATTTCTTTACAATCTGCTCATTAAATGTTTAGAACAGCAGTCTAAGGAATTGCTAAAATGCTCATAACTTCCACGAATCACCTTCGACTAACTTGAAAACAAATGCAATAACTCTTAACTAAGCACACGACTAGGATGAGACACTGAAGACAGATCTAAAGCCCATAGATTAATTATGCACAAATCCCAATGTTCCTAGATGGTACGGCCCAGCTGAGAAACTCGACTTGGCTTTAAAAATTCAGTTTACAACATTAAAATCTGCAATATGGAACATAAGGGCGCCTATGGCTAACACATGCAACAAGCTAATACCCACAAAGATATTTTTGGTATTTTCAGATTTACGAAGCAACATGCAATCTGCTGTCTTTAAAACCATGCAATAAGCTGAAACTAACAAATGATAACTTCGAATCTAACAATGCAATGAACTGATGAACAAAACACACTAAATGCAACTCACAGTACAAAGATTCACCACTAGATGTTGTCTTCCAAACACGAAGTGATGCCCAATACTAGGAGGCCTTCATTCCTCGAAGCAATCCCAGAGCCAATCCGGCAGCATAACAGTATAATTTCCAAGGTACCCAAAATGATGCACAAGACTCCTTTTTATAATCTTCGCTTGACTTCACGAAACCCTAGAATCTGATTTTAGGTCAAAATCCCCTCTCTTCAATGATGGGCGTACTTTTGCCTTCAAGCTCTTGATTTGATATTTCAATTAAATATTAAACCTTGAAATATGCGCCTATCATAATCTTGCTTTGGACTTAGGAAATAATTAAAATCATCTCTTAATGAGGGCGCCACCCTCAAGACCCACCTTTTTAAAACAACATTAAGTCATTAAGTCTAAGCCAAGGGTCAACATTAAAATATATCATTTTAACGTGACTTTTAATTTAAATGACTTAACTCATTTCTCTGAAAATGCCCTGAAGCCCATACTGATGAAGTCAACTGATCAACTGAAGCCGGGAGTCAACCAACCTGAGCTCATCTGGAAGACTGCCAAAAATAGAATTTACTAAAAATAGTAAATTCCAAAAAGTACTCTGAATGCTGAGACGAACATACCACTGCGAAGCCCTCTGAAAACCCAGAAGGAATCCGCCATTAAAACAACCATCTCAGAGCAATGACCTCCTCAAAATGAGGAAACCCTAATTTAACCTTCCGACTAGCCTTCGGGTTCCCAACGAAAAGGCCAACGGTCACTGGAACAATTAGGTTTGAGAAGGGGACATTACAGAGCACTAATTTCCTCTTTATGTTTTGGTCTTTGTTCTTGTATGTTCAATTTGACTTTTTTCGTTTCTAGTGTCCATCATCTGTAATTCAAAATAGGAGGCATGATTACTAATAGTAATGAGAAAAATACATGGTCTAATACAAGAAAGTTGTATTTCTTTGTAAATCTACATATCAAATGAAAAAATGAATGCAATTACAATAGTATATAATGAAGAAATGTAGCTGAGATGAATGAAATGTAAATGAAACATGCAATATTGAAATAAATAATTTTGGATATTACATGACATAGATAGATATAGTTTGTAGGGCCACCTACAATGGCTCTAGTTTTATTATCTATGGAAGTGATGCCATAATCTGCTATCTAAATAAATGGAATTAGGAGATTTGAGTGTAGTTCTTGGATCTCAATTATTTAGAAAAAGGAAAGTCATCTATTTTTTACTTCTACATAGAAACAAGCTTAATGATAACCCTATACAACTCAAATATCTACTGCACTTGCAAGCTACAAACTTAACTAATTACTAATAGTAACAAGCAAAATAAATGCAATGAATTGTTACAATGGAAGAGGAAATAAGCTTAATGAAAAATTAAATTTTCTAAAAGAAATAGTTAAAAGTGATTGACCTATTTTTGAAAGAATGACGTTTAATTGTTAACAACCCTTTTCCCTTTTGCAACTTTTCAACAATAAATTGATGTGCTGCAAATGTAAAATCAAATTTGTAAAAACCCAGACCAATTTTTTTCAATTTTTTCGAGAACACATCAACCAAGAAGCACCCATTAAGGTTAGCACAAACCCAAACCAGCAGTTTGCAAGTAACTCTTTGCCAAGAATGTGCACTCAATCTCGAGATGAGAATGATGTTGTCATATGGCAAGAGGGTCATCAGTATCAACTGGTAAGAAGTACAATGCTGAAAGTAAACTCAACGCCTAGAATGTGCTTTCCAACCCAAGGTGGGAATGGAGCTACCATAAGGCAGAGATACTAAGAAAGGAAATTACAAAGCAAATGATAATGCTGAAAGCAACTCAACGCCTAGAATGTGCTTCCCATCCCAAGGTGAAATGGAGCTACCATAAGGCGAAGATACTAAGAAAGGAAGTTACAAAGCAAGTACAAAATGTAAAATAGGCGGCAAGCCAGCCTCTTCCACTTATTCATCGGGTATTACTGTAGACACCCAAATTTGATCACTCCCATATGATCAAATTTACATCTTTATTCATCAATTTTGTCAATATTAATTTATTTAATTAATATTACACTCCCCACATAAGATTCTTAAAGTATTTAATTTAACAATTAAACACTTTATCTAGTACCTTTCTCCTCTCTAAATTAAATAAATACACCAATTTATTTAATTTAGTCATTTTAATCTTTTTGAATTAAAATCAATTTAAAATTCTTCTTTTCTCTCTCCTTGTCACATCCTCCATAATCCATCTCTAATTTGGATTAATTAAGTTAATTCATAATTAGGGTGTGCATCCTCTTAATCAAGGATTAATGTCACATCCTCCTACATTTGCCACTTGTCTCTAATCTTCCATTGATTATCATAATCAAGTATTTGCACAACTTTAATTAAAGTCATTAGCCACTTTTGGCACCATTTTTAGTCAATCTTTCCATTTACCTTTCTGGGCATTGACCCTCTTTCCTATGTGAATTTTTAATTCACTTTTATTCATCCTAGGTCTCTCTCCTCCCCATGTGAATTTTTAATTCGCATTTTATCCTTCCAAGGCTTCTAGAATATGACTTGTCACCTCATACACATGTGACCAATTCCCACCTTTTTAGAGACCCTCTATTATCCATTAGATTCTCCTATGAATGTGAACATTTATTTTTCCAACCACTTTCCCTTTTCCCATGGAGATTTTTGAGGAATTCCAAAATTCTTCAAATGTCATTTTCACTCTCACTTGGGGACAAGAAGTTCCTTTTTGAGAAAATCTCCTCACTCCCCAAGGTACTTGGAAGGTACTTGTCCTTCCTCCACATCATGTACCTCCCTTTTGTTGATGTGTTCAACAGCAGAAGAAGGGATTTTCACAATTCGACAAATTTATCAATGAAGCATGGGTTTCCTATTCTAACCAGAAAGTACTGAATGCAAATGGTGTAGGGTTTAGAGAGTCTAAATCTATTCTAAGTGTGGGATATGGAGCTCAACTTTAGTAAACTTCAACCAAACTTCGCTTTGCCTCGCCTTGGACAGCTTCCACGGAGTCGGTGCAATCTTCAGGGGAGATGACTAAAGGTGTTCAAACCACCACTTGACATGAAGATACCATCACAACGACGCATACCATCATTCAAACTGTGATTGAAGTTAGGTCCACAACATTTCCAGTTGACCACACAAGGCGAACACACCATCAGTGAGCCCGCTAGTGGTATGGATAAGCAAAGTTTGCTTAGATCAAACACCACATTCCACAGCTAACATCTACTTGCATAAAATGAAATTACGCTACTCTACGCTACTTGAAGTAGAAGGGATGAAGAAACCTCGCTAGCTATCCATAACAAAGATGAATTTCACCATCAATGAAAAGATCTTTTATTATGAAAGTTTTACACAACAATCTCTTGCAAAAAGTTTTCAAAGGAAAACTTTCCTTCTTCTTCAACTACTCTATCAATCTATACTAAGCTACTTCTAAGTTGTCCCTCTACTATATGTCTACTGTCTAACTCTAAGCTAATTTCCAATTTCTAATGTGTTACAAATGAGGGGGGATGCCCCTTTATATAGCTGGCCAAGTCCAACAGACGGCTCAGATTACAATCAGCTGGATGGCCCAGATTGTGCCACCTCAGCCCTAAACAAGATTCACCCTAAAAACTGCCACCAAGAGGAGTGGGGTAATAAATGAGCCATTAATGTCCATCATCTTCTAGAAGATTCCTGTTTGTAGACACGTTCACACTGTTCTTGATCTTCTTCTTGACGTTGTTCTTCAACTTCTTATTTGTCACTTGAGTTATACTAAGTCTCAACACTTAGCCATTTTCGCAACTTTTCTTCCTCCGAGGTTGAGATGTAATCGTGGAGTACTTGCTTCATCTTCCTAAGTCATCGCCGTTTGGTCTCGACATTCCTCCTGCAAAACAAGCAAGGGGAAGAGTATTAGAACACTTCATAATATAAATTCACCTTACTTACCAGGATTTTCACGTTTTAACTTCCAAGGGTTCATCTTTCACCAGCCAACTTTGCGTTCAAATTCTTCATGCCTTAGCCAAATTTCCAACCCATCTTGCATTCTGCTCGGCGCACTTCACTCTGATATTTCATCCAACTCAAGCTCGAGAAATAAAAGCTTTCATCAGGAACTCAATCAAAAATCATCTAGGCGATCATTTTCAAATTCATCTGCCAAGGCACTTTTATGTCAACAACACATTTTATTCCATGCCTTAGAAATTTTTTTCAAATTTCCCTGAGGAAATTCATTATTTGAGTGCCCATCAAAATTCTCCATCCTGAAAGCCTTGGCGAAGTGCAGGAGACACTAAAATCCATTCCTCGTTGACAATCTTCAATACCCAGAAGAAAATTTCCTCCAAAACGCGATGAACTCATGTGTATACAATGAACGGGTTCATTTAATTCCTTGAATTTTGAACCTTGGAAAAATAATTTTTTAACAAATTTAATCCAGTTCTTCATCTGTGAACATTTCTTTGCTTTTACTTGAAAATCCCATTGTTCCTGCACTATTGGCACTCACTGACTTTTCCACTGGCAACTTCATCCGTACTTCAGAAAAAAATGAAAATTCATCACCTTCAGAGTCTAGGCGTATTTTCTTAAGGAAGAAAATACTTGTGCCTTAGAAAAAATTTGAATCGCCTTGCATTTTAGAAAAATTTTCCTTAGGAAATTTTATTCAACTTCGTTCACCTTGCCTATGAGGAAAATTTCATTACATCAACTCACTTAGAAAAAATTATTTCCATTACCTTGGGCGCACATATTATACCATGAAGGACATTTTCATTTAAAAATTCCAACGCCTAGTAAACTTTAATCTCCCCCTGGGCACATTTTATGTTTGAGGACATTTTAACTTTCAACGCCTAGCATCACCTTATGCCTTGGGCACATTTGGCTCTTCATGAGGAATATTCAACTTGTCTAGCAATATTTTTGTTCAAATCTCCACCTTACACACTTGGGCGCATATCACACTTGAGGAAGGATAACATTTCCAATGCCTTCCCTTATTGTTCATCACTTAGCAATATCATCCCTCAAGTCTAGGTGCATCCCATACTTCATGAGAGAATACTTCACACTTCAACGCCATAGTCCTTTTCACTCATTAACTTTACCACGTTTCACTCTACAGCCACCTTTTGCATGGCGCATATCACGTGTAGGAGAAATGACATTTACCACGCCTTCTTGTGAGCTTTCATCTCCCTCATTTTTGTCTTTACATGCCCTCACTTGGGCGCATTTGAGCATGCATGGAGGATAAACTTTTCAAACGCCATCTTGCTTTGTTGACTCTTGACTTTCTTTGTTTTGTCTTCACATGGCCTCTTTTGGGCGCATTTTGCCATGTATGAAGGATGAAAATTGTTGACTTCTTTGAATTCTTTGACCTTCTTGTTGCATGGGTGCATTTTGCCATAGGAGGTGGATGAAGTTTTATACTTAGAAAAATTTTCAAACATGAGACCCTGCATGAGGGTGCATTTTGCCATAGGAGCAGGATGAACTTTTTCCTTCGAAAATTTTTCTCTTGTCTCATGCTGGAGTGAGCGCATTTCACCTATGTTGGAGGATATCTTTCAGACTTAGAAAAAATTTTATGTCTCTTCATCCTTGAGGGCACATTTGGAGGTAGCTGCAAGATTTTCTCAAACTTGAAGATTTCAAACACTTCCATTCTTCTTGAGGGCATATATTCATGGTGTTACTGGATGAAGCTCAAACTCAGAATAAAAATTTTCATCTCATGCCTTAGGATTTTTCTTTCCTTCTGCCAGCCTCTCCGTGCCCTGCTATTTATAGTAAGTCCCATGATTTTCATACTTCTGAAGCTCGGATTGTTTTGAAATTTTAAACATAAGACTTATGACCTTGTCACCCTGTTCACACTACCATCCTGAGCTGACTTGCTAAAAATAGAATATTTCTGAAGGTGGTTTGCTATTTATAGTAACTACTTGTTTCTGATACCTCCACAACTCTGTTTGATTTGAAATTCGAATGACGCGCTCCTCACCACATGACCTTCCTGCTGACATCGGCACCTGTTGTTGACTTTCTATTTTTAGCCTGTTCCTGAAATGTCTTACTATAAATAGTAAGTGCTTCGTTTTCCCTCAAATTTTATCAGCAGATAGCTTGAAAGATACTGATTGCGGTGGTTTACATCGGTTTTCAAAAATTCTAGCTTTTTACCCCTCTTTTTGGGTCTCAAAGTTGGAAACCCTAATTCATCTTGCATGCATATCAAATGATCTTCGTCTGTTCTTGTTTCTGTTGCATTGTGATCAATTCGTGATTCTAAAGTGTTGGGAGGCGGCTGCCAGGATGCACCTACTAAAAATAGTTTCTAAATGAGTGACCATCTTCGTTTGCATGTCACATCATCGCGAAGCTCTCGAAAAACCCATAAGGAATATCCAGACATGCAAAGAAAACCCTGACATGCAAACCCTAAAAATATCCTCGAAAGATTGAACCCTGAAAGTTATCATCTCGCATTGCATGTTACACCATCGCGAAGGTCTCTGAAAACCCAAAAGGAATCTCCAAACATGCGTTGAAAAACTCTGCATATAGGCCCTGAAATCTGCTCCGGAAGTTGAACTGCTAAAAATAGTAAGTTGTCTGTTTTAGCTCAAATTTTGCACACGAGCAGTTTGATGTGTTCTGAATGCAGTGTGACCACCGGAACTTCAAGGATGCTGAAGGAACACCTTGAATTACACCCTTACTAAAAATAGAGTTGTCAGAATCTGATGAAATTTAGTTGATAGTCCACTGGGAGCATACTGACAGCAACATCAATTTCTGTTTTCAGCTTATTCACTTCGTTTGACCTCCAATTGGCAAGGAGGATGGAAACCCTAATTTCTAGACTTGGCCAATATTCAAGTTTAAATTCAATGGCAGACACATCCCCCGAAAGGCAGATAACAGAAAAGAGAGACAACGGGAAAACAACAAAATCAAGCCAAAAGTTTGGAACGAAGCAAAAATTAAGGGGGTCCCCATTTGCAATGGGGTGATGTGTGAAAAAGGTCACATCACCTACACATCATCCTACCCTTATCCACTTCACATTCCATATGTCAAAATGTGAGGGCTTGTGAGTCCTCAACTCACCTTAGCCCTTCATCTTGATCTTGTTGGATAAATCTCAACCATTGAATTCTCTAGAGAATTCAAGTTTCTCTATAAATACCCCATCCTCTAAGATATTTTCAACACTTAGCCATTTTGCAACTAAATGTTGTCATTTTATGCACTCATCTAGCCATCAATTCCATATATTTGCATTTGCATTCAAGCACATAGTCAAAATCTTCCATTTAGTTATATCAAGAGCTATCAAGGAGCATACAATCCAAATCAAAATCAAGGGCCAACCAAGGAGTTCTAGCTGCAAAGGGGAGGTATATCTATTGGGCATCATTTTACACTTTTCTCTTTGCATTTACAATTTTTTTAGGCTAATCTTGAGGTGTTTCCTTATGTTTTTCAATTGCATTTTAATTGCTTAGAATAGGTTGGACATTTTGATATCACAATTACAATGAGCAAGAAGAGATAGATTAGAAAATGCTAACAGTACTACTACTTAGCTTACAATGTAATAGAGAGTGTCTGCCAAGAACATAAGATTAGAAGCTCTCCAATGCTGCAATAATGAATAAGATCTCTCCAAAGCTTAACAAGACTCTAGGACTCAAACCCAACTCCTATAGCAAACTCTAACAATCTAATATGATTGAGCATAGACTGAAAATGCATAACCAGCAACACTGTAACTCACTAAAATGCTCATAACTCTCTCTAGACTTGTCCAAATGACATGAAATTTGATGTAAATGAACACTATGAAGATGGCAACAAGATTCTAATCAAGAAATGACTCTAAAAACTTGTAAATTTATTTTCTAAACTTTTTCCAGGCAAGACAGAATGATATGACCTCCAAAAATGTTCTACCAACAAGATAAAATCAGATTCTTCATTAAAAATCACCAAACTTTGCACAATGGGGTGCCTAGGGCATAGAAATGGTTTTAGCCAATACCCAGAATGAATATATTTTTATTTTTTGACTTATGAGCAAAAACAACATGCAGCTATACTGAAACAGCAACTCTAGAACTTCATTAACAAGCTTGAAACTGAACTACAAACGCACAATAACCACTACAATGCAAAAATCTCACTCTAAAATCACTCAACTACAACTAACTCTCCACTTGTTGCTATCTTTCAACCAAGAAGTCGAGCCAAGGCTAGGAGGCATACATTCCTCGAAGCAATCCTGATACCATTTCGGCAGCATAACATTACTGAAGACATGAGATGTCCAACTGAAGAGCAAAGGCTTCTTTTTATAAGCTTGAGAGGAATCTTCTAGAAGCATCAAGAAGGCGCCCTAATTTTCAAATTTGAATTGTTCATATTTCCCTCCTTGGATGGCATCCCTTTTCTCAAAGCTATATTTTGACTTTATTTTAAAATAATTTCCTCATCAAAGTTGGCGTCCCTTTTTCAAGCATGATTTTAGACCTTTTGAAAATATTAAATTACCTCCTATGAGGCGTCCACCCTTGAAGTCCCCCTTTTAAAACAACTTAAAGTGATGCAACTAGGCCAAAGGGTCAACATTAAAATATAACATTATAACATTATTTAAATCAACTTATCTCTCCAAAATGCATCCCAAGGCCAAAATTGAACAAACCAACTGAACTCGCTGATGAAGAGAGCCAACTGCACTGAAAACCAAAGGACCACTGCAAGAAATAGAATTTACTAAAAATACTAAATTCCTAAAGGTGCTTGGAACACACTGCAAGTCATACCACTGCGAAGCTCTTTGAAAACCCAGAAGGAATCCGCAATTCAATCTCCAAACTTCGAGCAACAACATCCTCCAAAACGGGAAACCCTAATATTACCCTCCAAGTAGCCTACGGGTCTCCGGACTAGGCCAACAGTCAATTGAATTGATCATGCTCAAGAAGGGGACATTACAGTCCGCCCTCCCCAAGATTGCTTTCCCTCAAGCAATCGCAAGTCCGGATGCTGCAAAATCTCCTCATTCTCCCAAGTTGCATCCTCTAAAGGCAAATTCTTCCACTTCACTAAGTACTCTCTGATTGTTCTTCTTCTCAAAGAACGCTCTCTGGAATCAATAATCTCCTTTGGAATCAAAATCAACTATCCTTCTTCATCCAAAGGTGGTAACTATGATGAAGCAACAACATTATGTCCAAGTGCCTTCTTGAGGCGAGACACGTGGAAGACATTGTGTACTCTGCTATTCGATGGTAGATCCAATCATAAGCTACTGCTCCAACCTTTCTGATAACTTTGAATGGCCCATAGAAGTGAGGTTTGAGCTTCTCAGCTCCACTCTTCTTGAGAGTAGACTATCTGTAAGGATGAAGTCAAAAATAAACCATATCTCCAACCTCAAAAGAGCACTTAACACGCCGCTGATCAGCATACATCTTCTGCTGATTTTGTGCAATCTAAAGGTTGTTCTTCAAGGACTTCGAGATATCTTGACTATGCTGCAACAAATCCTTGGCTTGAGGGGCTTTGCTATCACCAAACACCAAATCGGAAAAGCTAGGAGCTTCATAACCATAGAGAGCCATGAATGGAGACATCCTTATTGACATGTAAAAGGAAGAATTGTAGCAATATTCCCCTAGGTGAAGCCATTTCACCCAAGCTCTTTGCTGCTCCGAGACATAATTTCTAAGGTAACCCTCCAACCATTTGTCACTATCTCTGTTTGACCGTCCATTTGAGGGTGATAACTAGTACTTGGAGTAAGCACCATACCACTCATCCTGAAAACTTCTTGCCAAAAGGTGCTTAGGAACTTCTTGTTCCTATCACTCATAATGTTTTTCGGCAACCCATGCAATCTAAACACTTCATGGAAAAACAAATCTGCAACTTGAGCTACTGAAAAAGAGCTAGTGATGGAAAAAAAGTGAGCAAACTTTGTTAATCTGTCCACTACAACATAGATACAATCTTTGCCTTGGACCTTTGGCAACCCAGTAATGAAGTCCATTGATATGCTTTCCTATTTTTTGTTGGGAATGGGAAGAGGTTGCAGCAGACTAGCTGGAAGAGAATGCTCATTTTTGTTCATCTGACAAGTGGGACACTCCTGGATGTAGCGTTGGACTTCCCCTTTCAGCGCCTTCCAAGAAAACCTTTCCCTAATCTGCCTATATGTCTTGAAAAAACCTTGATGACCAGCAAGTGGGATGTCATGGAATGTCATCAAAATCTTCTTTTTGAGCTTAGAATTAGCCACCAAAAAGATCCTTCCCTTGTAGTGTATCAAACCATCAACCACTTTGTACCTTTCATCATGGAAAGTACCTTCAATGACACTAGTTGTAAATTGATTTTTGGCATAATCAGCAAGCAACATCTCCTTCCAATCAGCAGTAAACTCACATAATGAACTCAAATGAGGCCTCCTAGATAGAGCATCCTCCACAATGTTGTTTTTCCCCTTCACATATTCAATGTCAAAATCCTAAGCTTGAAGCTTACTCACCCACTTTTGTTGTCTTTCGTTCAAATCTTTCTGATGCATAAAGTGCTTGAGACTATTGTGATCAGTCTCGACCACAAACTTGCTCCCCACCAAATATTGTCTGAACTTAGCTAGTGCATGCATGATTGCAAGCATTTCCTTGTCATAGATGGAGTAGGTCCTTTCAACACCCCGTAACTTTCTATTTTCAAACACAATGGGATGCTTATCTTGCATCAAAACAACCCCAACACCCTCTTCGGAAGCATCACACTATAGCTCGAAAGGCTTGGAAAAATCTGGTATGGCCAAAACTGAACAAGAGCTCATGATCTTCTTGAAATTATCAAAAGTACTTTGAGTTTTTTTCTGACCAACAGAAAGCCCCCTTTTTAGTGAGGTCAGTAAGAGGAGCAGCACTTTAAGAGTAGCCTTTCACAAATCTTTTGTAAAAACCACAAAGACCCAAGAACCCTTTCAAATGAGTCAAGTTCTCTGAAGGTGGCCAATCAACTATCGCCTTGATCTTTTCAAGATCAACCTTCACTCCATCAGCACTGATTATGTGACCAAGGTAGAGCAGCTCCTTCATTCCAAATTCACATTTGGATTCTTTGGTAAACAAACTTTCTGATTCTAGGATGCTAAGTGCTCGAGATGTTCTTCCCATGACTTGCTGAAGATAGGGATATCCTCAAAAAAGATCAATACAAACTTCCTTAACTGCTTCTGAAAGACTCTGATCATGCAAAATTGGAAGGTAGCAGGAGCATTAGTCAACCCAAATGGCATGACTAAAAGCTTGAAATGAACATAGTGGCATCTGAATGCCGTCTTCTCAACATCAAACACCCTCATCCGAATTTGGTAGTAGCCCGACCTCAAATCAATCTTTGAAAAGAACTTGGCTCCATGTAGCTCATCAATGAGCTCATCTATCCGGGGAATGGGGTACCGATTTTTTATTGTGCTTTGATAATCCACACACATGCAGATGGTACCATCCTTCTTCACAAGAACTATTGCTAAAGCGAAGGGACTCTTGCTTGGACGAATGAAGCCCATCTTTAAGAGTTCTTTTCTATTTTTTTTCAATCTCATCCTTCTGCTTCTTAGAGTATCGATATGGTGTTGTGATGACTGGCTTGGCCCCTTCCTTGAGTTCTATGACATGCTCTGATCCCCTTTCAAGAGGTGGCCCAGGAGGTAAATCAGCAAACACCTTGCTCTTCTTGGTGAGTATAGACTAAACATCAGGAGGATAGTCCCTCTTTGTTTCAACTGGAGTAGCTGGAAGAATCATACATTCCGCAGCCCACTCAACTTGATCATGCCGAATCAGCCTCTCCATTCTTTTGAATGACACAATCCAAGGACCACCATTGGACATTCCTCTTAGCACCACCTTCTTTCCATTGGATTGAAACTTGAGCTCCATGGTTTGCAGATTTAGAGAGATCTCTCCAAGTGAACGCAGCCATTGAATGCCTAGGACTGCATCCGTATCTTTGATATTAACTACATAGAAGTCATCTTTGACTTCATAGTTGTCCAATTGCAGAGACATGTTTGAAATCTTCTTGGTGCAAGAGATGTGAAACCCATCGGCCACCATAACCTTGAAGCCTTCAAATGTCTTCGTCTGGAGCCCTTTCTTTGTCACCACACCTTCATCAATGAAGTTATGCGTTGCTCCAGTGTCAATCAAAGCAACTATTCGCTGCCCCTTTGTAACAAACCTACTGAACTACGGTTACAAAGAGTTAGCTGTCAACTACCTTCAGCTGAATTGCAACTAATAGTTTCAAGGAGGCCTATGGTTTTCCTTCGGTTCCAACTGTTTTTCGGGAAGCAATTAACAAATTTCAAAACAGATTAACTGTCATTCTAGGTTTACATTTATCTCATTTTTCTTAACTAACTTTTAGAATTCCACAAGCAACACAAATTACCATTAAACTAATCTAAAACAATATTTTCAATTTAATCATTGCACATATGACCTGGATGAGTAACTAATACTACAGGAAATAAAAATATTTAGATCTTTTACCTGGAGTTAGGGAAAGAGAAAGATTTCACATTTGTCACCATCTTCAACTATAATGCTACTCAAAAAGGAAAAGAAATTATCATCAGGGGCTTTACCGCCCAACCAAGACCTGCTGGTCTCCCAAGTTTCTTCAACTGAGAACCCGCCCTTCACGAGGATAATTTACAAGGATCAACTGTCACGGGACTCTAAGCCTGGTGTCCATGAACCTACACTACTGGTCGATCCATCTTTTGTAGGTTCCTCCTAGCAGTTGGATCAACCTGACCAGAGTGTATCTGGATCATGGAAGCTGACATTGCCGAACTGGCATCTACCTTGGCCAAGGATTTTATGTTGTTTAAGGCACTACTGTGCCGGATACTCTGGCACAACTGTGCTGATATTTTGGCACTCTTGTGCCGTCAACACACACCCTTGCTCGCCGTGACTATTAGATAATTTAAATCAAGTATGAGATTCATAGGTTGACAAGGCTAATAGTACAAGCTGTACAGTTGATAATAATAATATTCGATTTGGTTCATTATAAGGAGTTTGACAGTTGATCAAAAGAAAGAGATAAGGTGTTCAGTTTTGTTATACCCTAAATTAAACTATGACAGTCCATGAACAGGGCAGGCATGCCTTATAAGATTATTGCTAGTAATTACAAAGGAGAGGGTACGTTCCAGCTATGCTCAGGTTCAAATGTGCCCTACTTCCAGTAAGGTTTCAGGTGCAACAGATGTCAAGAAAGGAAGAAACGCACAGAATATTGGGTTGCTGTCTAGGGTGGAGACTGTGTTAATACCCATAACTTAATATATAAAAAGAATATTTTCATGACCGGGTGACTGCAAGAAAAACCAAAGTTCCGAACAGAATTGACAAGCTTCCAGAATCCTACGAAACAAAATCAAGGTCAGGTTTTGGACGATTAAGCAAATGAGATAGGGAAATTCTCAGGATCTCAACAGAGGGGTTTCGATTTCAAGCAAAAGAGATCATCATATAAGAATGAGACAACGATTTTAAAGAAAGAAAAACGAGCTATGACAAGTCCGTAGGAAATATTCGCGTATATTAAACTGTTAAGCAAAAAGGAAAAATAAATACTAAGAATGAAGGATCACGTGCCTAAACACAAATTCAGAAGTTGATGATTCGCAGTCCCTAGCTACAAATGATCACGTTCAGGTTCGGCTTCCTTCTTAGAAGAAATCAGATTTCACCGAAGATTGACCCGAGAGAAGAGAACAAGGATGGAAATCCAAACAAATTCGTTCTCAAGATATCCCGTCGACCTATACAGGAAGAACATGCCAAATGCAGTGCCGAAACAAACCCTAGCCCAGGCGGAAAACATAACCCGATTCACCCATAAGGAAGAAAGAACAAAAGACTTCCCATATGCTTTTCCGGGTGAGGCCAACATTTTAAAGGTTGTCCCTTCGAATTCCCCCATCGCGTGTCTCCGAGAACAAGCGTTACAAGAGCACAATGGTAATGGCGATGAGTCCAGCCTTCCAACACATCTGCCCTCACCCGCGCAAGCAACCCGACGGTTTTTATTAAAGGCTTCTAAAACAATAATGCGAACTTCTGAATTCGGCTATTAAAGTCTTGTTATTTTAATATGATAAATGTCTTAAAAAGTATTTTTATTTTAATTTAGACTTTATTATTATTAAAAAAAAATTTACTTATTAACTATCTTTATTTTTTTTAATTTTACCGAGGCCAAGGTTGTTTATTCGTTGTCATACTCTTTCCAAAGTCCCATGACAATTAAATCCTTGTCAACTGAATCCTCTCCCTGATGATAATCCCTTTTTCTTTCTTGCGATGTCGATCCTGCAACCACTTGACACCAGATGCTAGAGTTAGATTATATTTGAGCAATAATTCATTTTTTTTAACAAGAAATAATGATAATACCATCATCATTAACAATAGATGTATTTACGTAATTAATTAACCATTCAAATTTTTTCATTTTCAAATACCACAAATAAAACAATTATTTATTCCATTGTTTCACGTTCATATGAAAGAAAATTCATTAATGATATTAACGCCCAAAATTTCAATATCTTAACTTATTAAGTCTCAGGGGAATGTAACACCCTTAATCATCCCTCGAACTTTGAAGGATTCACTTTTGTGAAAGCTCGAAAGTTGGGTAAAAGTACCTCCACCTCCTTGTTCATCTTCGGACTCTTCTGGGGCACTTTCCATTTCACTATCATCAAAATCAGATTGTTGGTCTGAAAAATCAAAATTACTTTCTTCAGCTGAATAGTATTCAATTTGATGAATTTTGACTCCTTTTGGGCAAATATGATCTTGGGACCATTTTTCTCTACACCAGAAATATAACCCCTTTCTTCTAAGTTCATTAAGGGTCTCTAGATCTAACCTTGTGACATGAGTTTTATGTTGTTTGGTCTCCTTACGGTGGGGTCTTTTATCTCTACCCTTTTTGTGGAATGATGGCTTGGATTGAAATTTTGCTTTAGGAACAGCCCACTCCATATTTCTTGCTTTCTTCATTGCCTCTTGTAAAGAGGGCAGATCAAAAGCTTTAATCCAACCCTTGAATGGTTCCATAAACCCTTCACTGAATAGGATCACCAACCGCCTCTTAGTGATTCCCGTGACCATTACTGAAAGTCTCTGAAACTCAGCTATGTAGGCATCAACTATGCCATATTGTCTAAGCTGTGCCAACTCCCTAAAATGTACTTCTGGATCCTTTTTCTCAAATCTCTCTGAGTCTATTGGTGAACTCATCATAGGTAGTGATAGACTGATGACCCAAGGTGACTACGCCATGGTACCACCATTCGTGTGCTACCCCATCCAAGTGAAGCATAGCAAACTTGATTGCCTCCTCTTGCCTCCTCTTTTGCCATAGGTCTGAGGGCTAGATAGTTATCTAACTTCTGTATCCAAGCCCTAGTTGAGCTGCTATCACTCCTATCAAAATGTGGAAGCGTAACCTTGTTAATGGCCTGGTGTAAGTCCCTCTGTACTATTGTTCCCCTATGATCATGATGTCTTCCTTGCCCTTTATTCTTTCTTTTATGGTCCACAAAGTCATTGTAAGACATGTCTTGCTTGATTTCATCAAGGAGGGAATCATACTCAGCACGGTTGAGTCTCAATTGTTCCACAAATGATGCATTTTCTTCCGGATCAGGTTGAGGGTTCATTGGTGCCAAGAAAGTGGGTTTAAATGGCCTGGAAGAGATGTATGTGTTATTTGAAGTATGTTGATTAGCATGTCCACTATGCTGGCTAGAAGCACTATGTTCTCCTGAATGCCCTGGATTGTTCTGTGGAATTGGATTCTGACCCATTTTCCCCATCATGAAAGAAATCATATCCAACATGGCATCCATCTTCCTCTCGAACCTCCTTCCCAGACTTGGAGTTCTTTCTCTCCCTTTTCCACTTTCATCTCTGTTACTAGTAAACCTCTCATTACCACCCAATGTCCTCTCAGCATCTCCCATTACTGTTCCCTGAGAAGACTCCCAATGTGCTCTTAATACCTCTAATGTTGTCTGACCTTTTGGAACCTATGGTGGCTGCCACTGATTTGCAATTTTCTTGTCTTCTCTTGCTAAGTATCTTTTTTCTCTATCACTCATAGAAAGTCTTTTTCACAGGATGGCAGGATGTGTGGCTCTAATACCACTATAAAAACACAGACCAATTTTTTCCAATTTTTTCAAGAACACATCAACTAAGAAGCACCCGTTAAGGTTAACACAAACCCAAACCAGCAGTTTGCAAGTAACTCTTTGCCAAGAATGCGCACTCAATCTTGAGATGAGAATGATGCCGTCATATGGCAAAAGGGTCGTCAGTATCAACTGGAAAGAAGTACAATGCTGAAAGTAAACTCGAGGCCTAGAATGTGCTTTCCAACCCAAGGTGGGAATGGAGCTACCATAAGGTGGAGATACTAAGAAAGGAAATTACAAAGCAAATGATAATGCTGAAAGTAACTCAACGCCTAGAATGTGCTTCCCATCCCAAGGTGGAAATGGAGCTACCATAAGGTGGAGATACTAAGAAAGGAAATTACAAAGCAAGTACAGAATGTACAATAGGCAGCAAGCCAGCCTCTTCCACTTATTCAGAGGGCATTACAATGAGCAAGAAGAGATAGATTAGAAAAAGCTGACAGTACTACTGCTCAGCTTACAATGTAATAGAGAGTGCCTGCCAAGAACATAGATTAGAAGCTCTCCAATGCTGCAATAATGAATAAGATCTCTCCAAAGCTTAATAAGACTCTAGGACTCAAACCCAACTCCTAAAGCAAACTCTAACAATCTGATATGATTGAGCATAGACTGAAAATGCATAACCAGCAACACTGTAACTCACTAAAATGCTCATAACTCTCTCTAGACTTGTCCAAATGACATGAAATCTGATGCAAATGAACACTATGAAGATGGCAACAAGATTCTAATCAAGAAATGACTCTAAAAACTTGTAAATTTATTTTCTAAACTTTTGCCAGGCACGACAAAATGGTACGGCCTCCAGAAATGTTCTACCAACAAGATAAAATCAGATTCTTCATTAAAAATCACCAAACTTTGCACAATGGGGTTCCTAGGGCATAGAAATGGTTTTAGCCAATACCCAAAATGAATATATTTTTATTTTTTCACTTATGAGCAAAAACAACATGCAGCTATACTGAAACAGCAACTCCAGAACTTCATTAACAAGCTTGAAACTGAACTACAAATGCACAATAACCACTACAATACAAAAATCTCACTCTAAAATCACTTAACTACAACTAACTCTCCACTTGTTGCTATCTTTCAACCAAGAAGTCGAGCCAAGGCTAGGAGGCATACATTCCTCGAAGCAATCCTGATACCATTTCGGCAGCATAACATTACTGAAGACATGAGATGTCCAACTGAAGAATAGATGCTTCTTTTTATAAGCTTGAAAGGAATCTTCTAGAAGCATCAAGAAGGCACCCTAATTTTCAAATTTGAATTGTTCATATTTCCCTCTTTGGATGGCGTCCCTTTTCTCAAAGCTCTATTTTGAATTTATTTTAAAATAATTTCCTCATCAAAGTTGGCATCCCTTTTTCAAGCATGATTTTAGACCTTTTGAAAATTTTAAATTACCTCCTATGAGGCGTCCACCCTTGAAGTCCCCCTTTTAAAACAACTTAAAGTGATGCAACTAGGCCAAGGGGTCAACATTAAAATATAACATTATTTAAATCAACTTAACTTATCTCTCCAAAATGCATCCCAAGGCCAAAATTGAACAAACCAACTGAACTGGTTGAAGAAGAGAGCCAACTGCACTGAAAACCACATGACCACTGCCAGAAATAGAATTTACTAAAAATAGTAAATTCTTGAAGGTGCTCGAAACACACTACAAGTCATACCACTGCGAAGCTCTCTAAAAACCCAGAAAGAATCTGCAATTCAATCTCCAAACTTCGAGCAACAACACCCTCCAAAATGGGAAACCCTAATTTTACCCTCCAAGTAGCCTACGAGTCTCCAGAATAGGCCAACGGTCAACTAAATTGATCACGCTCGAGAAGGGGACATTACAAAATTGCAATCAAATTGACAAAAAAACATTTCAAATGGAAATAGAATGTTCCCATCCAGTTGTCAAATCAATGTTTATTTGGATTTTATGTGTCAAGTGAGATTTTGGAGGCTTCTACCTAATATTTTGGTGAACTTTTACCATTAAATGGCAGCTGGCTTACCATTAATTGGCAGTTGAAACTTGTTTTTCGATGAATTTCAAGAATTAAAGCTTCTGCAATTCATAATGTTAAAAAGAGGTTTCCATATAAATTAAGATACAGATTTCAAAACATCATTTTTAGAACTAAAAATTTTTGAACTTTGGGATTCAAGCTTTCGCAATCCATTGGCTAAAATGAGGACAAATTTAAATAAGTTGTTTTTAACTAATGTTTGGTCCTATTTTAAAACTGCTCTTGTAAATAGAGATATAGAAACAAGCTTAATCATAACCCTATACAACCCAAATATCTACTACACTTGCCAGCTACAAACTTAACTAATTAATAATAGTAACAAGCAAAATAAATGCAATGAATTGTTACAATGGAGGAGGAAATAAGCTTAATGAAAAATAAAATTTTCTGAAAGAAATAGTTAAAAGTGACTGACCTGTTTTTGAGAGAATAACGTTTAATTGTTAACAACCCTTTTCCCTTTTGCAACTCTTCAACAATAAATTGATGTGCTGCAAATGTAAAAACAAATTGCCATCAAACTTACAAAAAAACATTTCAAATGGAAATTGAATGTTCCCTTCCAGTTGTCAAATCAATGTTTATTTGGATTTTATGTGTCTAGTGAGATTTTGGAGGCTTCTACCTGATATTTTGGTCATTTTTACCATTAAATGGCAGCTGGCTTACCATTAATTGGCAGTTGAAACTTGTTTTCCAATTAATTTCAAGAATTAAAGCTTCTGCAATTCATAACGTTAAAAAGAGGTTTCCATATAAATTAAGATATAGACTTCAAAACATCATTTTTAGAACTAAAATTTCTGAACTTTGAGATTCAAGCTTTCGCAATCCATTGGCTAAAGCGAGGACAAATTTACATAAGTTGTTTTTAACTAATGTTTGGTCCTATTTTAAAACTGTTCTTGTAAATAGAGTGTATAGAAATTTATTGTTATCTTCTAGATAGATATATTCAAGTTATTTGTACTAGTCTACCAGCTAATGCATCAATTTATACAAGAAACATAGTAATGAAGTGATAAGACTACAATAATCTCAGAGACATGCAATTGACATTCCAAAAGGCAGATCCTCAGAAAATGAAGCACACAAATACATAAAATAAGTATGCATGAAAAACTCACAAGCACAGTCATCTCAATAGATATATTCTCAGCATGAGGATCATGGTCATCCCCTTTTTTGTGCACCTAGAGATAGAGTTTTGATTAAACAGATCTTGAATTTATCAGCATAAAATGCAGTCTCATAATAGCCACACTTACAAAATTATCATGCATCCAAATTAATGTGTATTTTATGATAATTCATATCCATCACAATTTCGACTTAGGCTCTTTGATATGTAAGGGGGCACCAATTGTAACCAACATGACATAGGCAGTTTCCTCCCAAAGTATAAAGGAGTCAGTCTCTCAGTTTGGAACAGGGTTTTCTATTGACTATCTCAGATTTCAGTAATATGAAGTCCATAGCAGCATAAATCATTTGGGGAATAAATCGGCAAACCAAAAGTTCAGGATTTTTTGAAAAAATCGGGAAAAAATCGGATTTACAAAAAAAATAAAAAATTGAAAAAAAAAAAGTCAAACTACTTTTTTAAAAAAATTTAATGGCATTTCCATAGCATATAGATATTGAGAGCAAATAAAATACGAGTTCAATCCATGAATTATATAGAGAAATTATAGATATTGGTGATAGTTGGCGTGCTATATTCATATCGCTAATGGCTTATATTATGGATGCATCTATCAAAGCATACTACAGACTGAACATAAATATCGCCATGATTTGCTTGTCATGGCATTGATGGCATTCCATCACCATGAGACTTTCTACAAATAGCATACATGTCTAAAGCATTTTATCAAGTTCGGCTTCATGCTATGCTAAAAACCTAAAACATGCTTTCGAACAAGCTATGGATGCTTGGAAAAATTTACCAAAGCATAATAGAGCAATATAGACAAAGCAAGTTATTTCAAAAATGCCTCAAAGAAATGGTCTCATGGTGATGGAATGCCATGACAATCCATAGCAATTTGCTTGTCACTTGGCATTCCATCACCATGAGACACATTTCTTTCTTTTTTCAACAGTTCTACCTTTTCTATGCTACCACATTTTTCATACATGTCTACTAAAGCATTTTATCAAACAATTCATTGCCTTGCTGCTATGGTAAAAGCCTAAAACAAGTGCTTTCAACAAGCTATGGATGCTTGGAAAAAATCTATCAAAGCATAATAGTAAGCAATAACATAGACAAGGCGTTTGAACTTTGAAAAAATGCCTCAAAGAAATGCAGTCTCACTGATGGAATGCCATGAAAATCCATAGCAATTTGCTTGTCATGGCATCGCCATGGCATTCCATCACCATGAGACTACATTTCTTTGAGACATTTTTTCAAGCTTCACCTTGTCTATGCTACCACATTTTTCATACATGTCTACCAAATCATTTTATCAAACATTCATTGCCTTTTGTATGGCTAAAAGCCTAAAACAGGTGCTTTCTAAACAAGCTATGGATGCTTGGAAAAAATCTATCAAAGCATAATAATAAGCAACAAGCCATGGTCTCATGGTTTTTCTTGTACGAAAATCAGCTCAATTTCGTTTTTTTCCAGATTTTAAACACGTTTTTTTGGCGAATTTGCAGTTTGAAACAAAAAAAAATCATTGACCAAAAAGTCAACCAAAAGTCAACGATTTTTTCAAAAAATCGGGAAAAAATCGTCCAGGCTGCAGATTTATTAAAAATCGCAATTAATCGGGTTTTTTTGCAGATTTATGCTTCTATGATATGAACAATGCTCAAATTTGGTTTGTGAGAAATTCTATCAGATGTACTGAGTGAGGATAGAAAACTGTCCATTCTTTTAATTACTTTAAAAAGCACAAATTCAAACTAAAAGCTTTATTTACAATGGAATATTATAGTGAAAAAACTATTTTTTTTTTTACTAATATTATTTTAAACTCAAACAAAATTAAGAGCATGGTCTAGCAATGTGGGAAATTAAGATATTACTTACAAATTACAGTCCAGCAGCAACTTTCTTCATCTTTGTGTAATAGCAACAACTTTTCTTGATCTGTTTAGTTGTAGATTTAGAATAGGAATAAAGTGTGTATATATATACATAATAGGATAGTAAAAAATTATAAAACAATGATAACAATGAATGCTTTTAAAGGTCTTAAATTTATTATTACAATTAAAAGTAAGTTTCTAAATTGATATTAAAAAATTATTCAAGATAATCTTGAAAATAAGACAGTAATTCATGATGGTTCCTTGAGAAGAACATAACTATTGGATATTGTAAGAGCAAGTTTTAAAGTCAATTGCTGAGAATTGATGGCCACCCAGAGTTCTGCTGCAAACTCTGAGCAATGTTTAATGCACCCAGAGTCAGAAAAATGTGGATTAGATCATCTTGGAAAAATTGGTTATCGTCTTACAGATTGACACACCCTTGTAGAAAACATCCATAATTCTTCTCTTATGTTTTCTAGTCATTCATCTGAATCACATTGATTGGCAGAGGATGATATTGAAACACTGCTTTCTGTCATCAACAATCTTTTCAAGTATCTAACACATAGAGCTGGGATTTCTGCTAGAAGTAACTGAGCTGCTTCTCAGCCAGATCAATATCATTTTGGCAGCAATCCAAATATCAGCAAAAAGGTCTTTGAATTTCTATGATGATTCAGATTTATAACTATCCACACTAAAGCCAAAATTAAACATAACATTAAAGTAAAGTTCCTGTTTCAGATTTATAACCAAATCTTGTTCCATGGACCTCAACCCACTTGCCATATATCTGGCCTGACTCTGCAATCCATTGTTGGCCTGCTACAAATTTTAGTTGCCAGCTACTCAACCATGCTATTTATTACATCACCAAAAAAATATAAATTAAAAAAATTATTTAAATATTTCAGTTGAATTTATCCTTGCATTTTGTCAAACAATTGGCATATGCATAGTGATGGTTGGAAGTCCTCAGGCCACCTCAGCAAAAATAAATTATATAGATTTCAGGGGTTCGGTATGGAGACGGTGCATCAAAATTCATTTGGAACAAGGCAGAGTACATTGAGTTCTGAACACAAGCAAACCTTTCCAAAAACAGCCCAAAAAGAAGACAAAAACATTTTTTGAATATGCTTGTTCACATTCCAAGATTAAGAGAGTCTAAGGGACACGTAAGGCTACTGGAAAGACACCAAGATAGAAGAATTTTGGAAGAAGCAGCTAGAAAAATCAGAAGAGAGTCAAAAAACAAGGGTAAAAGGTGACATTTTGGCATGTGAGGGTAGGAGCAAAAGGTGTAGCCATTCAAAAATCTAAATTTCATATTTGAGGTGCATTTTTTGCATAGATAGGGTAAAGGAAAACATTCTAAGATAATTCCTCTTCAATTGAGCTATTTTGAGGTCTCAAATTCCATGTAAATGTTTGACAAAATGCCTAAGAGCATATTTGAACTGCTGTAATTGATGATAAGACTTGTTGCACATGTGGTAGTTCATTGCAAAGTTTTTGTAACCTAAAACTTAAGCAATAAGAGAATAACTGAATCAACACATCTCCAACCTCTGTGTGTGTGTGCCTTGGGAAAGTCTAAAATCTGTATTTCAGTCAAAATAACCATCCTGGTTCTATGTGAGATTCATATGAAGCTGGGAATATGTTAGAATAGGTTGTAAATTTCAGAAAATCTATTACCCATTTTGAATGGAATCTACAGTCCTGCTGAAGTCGCATGAGCGTTGGCCATATGCCCCCAAATCTCACGTTGCCATCAAATTTTTGGTGTTCCTTCTGGATTTGGTAATAGCTCTGCTCTTTAACATCCCTCAATTTCAAGGACAGAATTCTCAAATCTTATGTGGAAAAATCACATACTTATAAAAATAATAATTCAACATAGGGAAATTCTGCATTTAATTCAACACAGTTTTCACAACCTGTGTGTTATGGTTAATGTATTAAACATGTCTATAAAATAACAGTATCTTATGATGAATATATGGAACATAATTTGTTTTTACAGTTTATGATAATAGTTTGATTTCACACTCAGAATGTATATTTGATCATATCAATTAATTGATTGAAATTCAAATTAGACATTATCCTGACATCTGCTATATAAACGTATTATGAGTCTTTCAGATAGTGAGAACCAAATATTTATATAAAGAACATATTTGTTAAAATAAACAGCCCATTTAAGCTCTTCCAATATTTTTTTACTGTTTATTAATGTCTCAAGCAAAAAAATGCTGTCCTATAACTTTCACCTTCAACCTTCAAGTTTTAAAGGAATAGGTTTATCAACCTCTTTATTGTCCATGCCCTTTAAACAGGCGACAAGTTTGATTTGACCATGATCAAATCCAGAATTTTCCCACCATTTAAGCTCTACCACCTGTTGCATTTATTTTCAATATTGATAGTGTTTACTTTTAACATACTGTGAAAAGGAAGAGCTTAAATTGTGGGTAGACTGTGGTTGAAATGTCCGCATTCTAAGGTAGCCCCTACTGGAAAGTACTTTTCACAATATGCTGATTGGGGATGTTGGTTGTATAAAGTGTGAGAATATATTTGGAAATATTATTAAATTTATATGTATTTTTAAATGTCCATCAAGAAGAAGAAAGCAAGAGAAGAGAGATTAATCAAATCTTAGTTCATTTTCCTTTTCTTACTATCTGTTTTCTGATGATAGATCATAGAATTTGATCCAAAACGTTCAGAAAAAACTCACACAATTAAATACAAAACACCTAGTTATTTAGACAGAAACATTTGTTCTAAATGAGATACTAGATTTCAAGCTGCCTAAATTGGTATAATATAAGAGAGAGGGATGATGCAGGTAATGGTGGCGTTGGTGATGGCAGAAGCATTGGCAGCAGCAGCTATTGCATATGTTGGTCACAAAGGCAATGCCCATACACAGTGGTCACCCATTTGTAATGCTTTTAACAGATTTTGTAATCACATAGGCAGGGCTTTGGGTGCTTCCTTCATTTCGGTCATCCTCTTTATGCTTCTTACCATTATATCTGCAATTTCTCTTTACAAACACAACCATTGAACTGTTTCTACACTTCCTTTGCACCCAAAAGAAAAAAAACCCGAGTGAAAAGGATATCTATAAAGGAATGGATTCTTCATCCACTTGTACATCTGTACTTAAGGGCTTTCAGTTTGTTTTATGATAGGTGGTTTGCATTTCTTTTTCCCTTTCTCAAATAAAAAAAACTGTTGTATCCTTCTGTACAGACTAAGATATTTGCAACATGGTACGATTGATGAGAAATCGTTTGAGTGATATTGAAAGTGAAATGAAGTTAATAAACTGTTAAGTTCGTTGAGGAGTCATTGGAGTAGGAATTAATGCAAAATTGTGAAAGTGAAATGAAGTTAATTAACTGTAAGTTTGCTGAGGGGTCATTCGAATAGGAATTAATGCAAAATTGTGAAAGTGAAATGAAGTTAATATAACTGTTAAGTTTGTTGAGGGGTCATTGGAGTAGGAATTAATGCAAAATGGAGTGAACAGAAAGTATTTATCAACAAAAGGACACATTACTCTGCCTTCACTTGTTCTATACTTCACAAAACTTTTACACCATAATGAAAGAAAATTAACAGGTTTTATGAAATCAAAACTCTTCATGCATTTAAAGGCCAATAAAGATGTCCATACAATCCAGCTCTCTAACAAGCACATAATTTTGTAAGGAAAAATCCATTAAGAAGATTTGTTTGGATTCACATTAAGGACAAAGATCGGATACAGCAGACCTAATGCAAGTAGGTTAAGGCTGCTTTATTCCAAAGCAATGTTACATTTCAATTTTCAAGACTAAAGCAAAGAAAATCAAGGGAAACAAGGAGCCAAAAATAAACAAACCAGTATTCCGTGAAGCATTTTTTATTCAAACACTGTTTTATTTGATAGACATAATAGTAAAAGAATATTTACAGGTACAAGAATATATACACTGTTTCATAGAAAATAAGGAATGTATTCCTAGTTGTTCATATCATTGCACATCTCATTGATTTTAGAAAGCAAGAATTTGCTCTCTACAGTAAAATCTATCTTATCAGCTTCAATGATTGTTGCTTTCAAGCACTCTTCATTATTTTATGTCTCATTTTTGCATGACAGTGTAAATAAGAATTGTGTAAGGAGAACACTTTTTATTACATCTTCAGTACTTGTTTCTGCCTCATGATTAAATTGCAGTGTATATAGTTCTTGTGCAAACATACCCATGATTTTTGTTGCTATCTCATCAAGTGCAACTGCCCATATTATATCCGTGTAATCCTCCAATTTGACTTGAAGTATGTACCTATAATTGCAATCTGCAAATGTTGTTGCACACTTTGAGTAATACCATTTATCTTCTTCATTTTGAATAACTCTTTTCTTACATTGTTTTCCATCTTATTGAAGAGGACAAGTTGGATAACAAAAGGAGTTAGATTTGATGAATAGTATTGTTGCCTTTGCAATGAATTGGATGGGTTGTATTATTTTTGCTGATTGTTCTCAAATGTTTGCAGTTGTCATTCTTGTGATAATAGGAGGTGTTAGCTCTCAAAAACGCAGGTAAAATACCTCAAGAGGTTGCCAAACTCTTGGTACATTTTAGAGTAACAAACAAGGCCAAATGGTTTAGACCTTCTTCTCTTCAGGTGCTGCTAGACCTAGGCAAGTATACCTATAAGAATGAAGCAGACTTATATGATGTGACTTGATTGATTTGATGGATCTATTACGATGGCACAAATGTAATAGATAAAAGCTTACAGACTACTCCTACTCCTAATATTAAACTTGAGATTTGAATGTTTTTGAACAAAGATTTTATAGAGTTCTAAGATGTGGATGGTGTGACCAGTGCCTACTTCTGTTGGGCTAATGGAGTCAAGAGGTAAATAATATTTGTGTCCTATTTCTAGATACAATTCAAATTGTTTGGCACTTTTACGTTTATAACTTGTATAAACAGGCAAGAGTGTAATTATCAGATTCTTCTTAATAATCCAAATGTCCTTTTCCAGACTACTGTGATTAATTAGAAGGATTTAATCCTGTCTTGCAGGAACCAATTAACTGAACCACACAAGAGCAGCAAGTGTGCTTTGATAAATTGAAGAATATCCTTGATATTTCAATTTAAATAATCAAGAAGTGACAACCTTGGAGACAACCAAATAATATTTTCAAAGAAATTCAACAAACAACTGACACCATAATTGGATCACCAAATTTATGCATTTTTCTCCATTACATAATTTGAAAAGATTTTGCAATATACAACATGATATTTATTTTGGCAACAATTCACCCTATCCAACTACCTAACCTACTTATCTCTCCTAAATCTAATCCCCCTCTTTTATGAAATGATTTTATTGTACATATATACATTGTAATTTTAGGGTTATGACCCTCTGCCTGTTCGCTGCATCTCTTCAATATTCTTCTTTTTCGGCAAAAATATTTAATTAATTGCCTTTTTGGCAAATTAAATATTTTAATCTTCATCTTTGTGTTCTTTTGTGAATAATAATCATTATAATGCTTTTAATAATCTTCATTAATCCTTTCACTGGAAAATTACTCGCTTGGTTAGAATATTTCACCAAGTTTAGTAGATTACTCCTTTGGGTAAAGTAATTACCCATTACCTGCTCTTGTAACTTCTTTGGTAAAAATATTCTCCATCCTTGTGAAAGTATTTTTCCCTATATTTAACTTGTGCATCTTCACCATAAAAATAATCACCCACTTCAAAACTTTTTTTCCTTTAATTTTCTCCGTGAAAATTTTACTTTCAACCATTTAAAATATTCTAGGTGAAATAATTACCCCGCCCTTGGTGAAAATATTTCATATTTCAATGAGAATATTTTACTTTATGAAGAAAATATTTTATTTCAATGAGAATATTTTACTTTATGAAGAAAATATTTTATCTCTCCATCTTCACCTTTATTCAATAAATTCTTACTTTATTACTCCCATTATTATAATCTGTAATGTCCCCTTCTCATCAGTGATCAACATTGGCTTTCTTCAGTCTATTCCGGAACCCGTAGACTGGAATGAGGTGGAAATTAGGGTTTCATGGGCTTGGCTCTTGTAGCATTTCATTTTATTTACTATTTTTAGTAAATGATGGTTGTGGCAGTATGCAGTTGGTTGTCTTCAGTCTTCTCTTCAGTTGAGCATGTTATTGGTTGTTTCAATATCTTCCTCTCAAGCCTTAATTGTTGAAATTTGCTAAGTATTGGCATAAGTGTTATATTTCTCAATTGACCACCCCTTGGCCTAAGGATACAACTTGCAAGTTGTTTTAAAAAGGGGACTTGAAGGGTACGCCTTGTCATAAGGTGATATTAATATTTTATATTTTTGAATTTTATGCTTGGAGGAAAGTGGACGCCACTTTATGAGGAATATTATTTTATGAAATTTGAAAATAAGGAGAATTCAAATAGTTGTCTTTTGGCGTACCATTGAGGAAGTTGAAGAGTTTCTCAATTCTTATAAAATGAAGACATGACTCCAGCATTGGTTATCCATCAATTACCTTACTGTTATGCTGTCAAAATGACTATGGACATTTTGCTATTGCTTCGAGGATGCTACCTCCTAGCCCCTTCCCAATTTCGTGTTTGAAATACAACACCTAGTTGGAACATTGCTGCTTCTCACAACAGACTAGCAGATTGAGCAATAAAGGTTGATAATTTTGGTGAATTCTACAGTTTTGAAGTTCCTGGTTTTTACACAGCTGAAGCTGAGTTTTGTTCATAACTTCTAAAGCGAATTTTATTCTGTTCTGGGTACTTTGGCCTTGCATTAGTCAACTGAAGGCGCCACCTTTCACAAAATTTGGGAATTTATTTCCAAGTATTAAATTTTATATTGCAAAATCGATTTTCTTCATGGGCCGTACCATTTGATGATGCCTTGGGATTCGTGCCAAATAAACTAGAGTCTTTGGAGGCTGTTTCTGGAGTCTAACTTGGGCGCCAGACTTGTAAGGTGCATTTGCAACTCGTTTCACGCCATTCGGAGAAGATTTGAGTGAGTTATGATAATTTCATTGATTCTCACAGTTGCAGATTGAAATTTCCAGTTTACTGTTTTTACATCAGTTTGTTGAAGTTCTGATTTCTGATTTACTATCAGCTGTTAGAGGGTTAAAATATCATTGAAAATCATCTCTTAATCTTGTGTATGAAGAATTCTATATTTCCTATGTAATTTGCAGTTTATTCCACATTGTACAAACTGTAAACAGTAGTACTGTTCCAGTTTAATTGGCTGCAATTTCTTTCTGTTTCTTCTCACATAAGTCCCCTGGATGGTTTACCGCCAGTGAGGTTAATTTGATTGTAATATCTCATACCCACTCATAGTGGTGAATCCCCACAGCATTGTGGATGCCCGCCGCAGCGGATGAATTGCTTATTTTGTAATCTTTTCCCCCCACTGTTTGGTGGTAGCGTGGAATTGTTTTCTCATAGCTGGTTATCCGCCTAATAGTTCATAATTTCAATTTCTTAGACTCCGTCATATGTTAGCACCTCGCCCTCAGTGGGATCTTGAGTGCACATTCTTGACGTTGAGTAGTTCTTCTATTCAAGTTCAGTTCTTCAGTTCAAGTTCATTATCTTCCATTCAAGTTCAGATTTGTATTTGAGGCTAACGCTAATCCAATCATCTATTGCTGGTTATTTTGTGTTATTCCTTCGAAAAAATTGGTTAGCATATTTCATAATCTCTTTTGTATTTTTCGCCCAAATTATATGATAACATATCCATTTTAACATTTATATTCATTCAAACCTTCATATTGACATGCATCATCGGAAATATATTATTTTCTTCTCTCTATAGTTATTTTCTCACCGATCAAGCTCCATCGGTATGACTTCACATCGTCGGGGAGAATTGAAGATCTTATGCCGATAATAGATGTCTCCCTGATATCAATTTCTCCTCACGATAGAATTCAATCGATGTGATAAACACACTCATTAAAACTTCATTCCGATCACTTGACTCTTGCCGAACTATTCCATCGGCATGACTTAAAGCATCGGTAAGATTTTAATTTTTCCCACTGATAGTATATTGTCTCCCTGATGGATTCTCCATCGGCGTGACAAGTATGTTCGGTAAAATTTCACTTCGATCCCCTTGCTCTCGCCGATGAACTTTTTTTGCATAAATGCACCAACTTTAGGGTTTCTTGCCTCTATTTACCTTGCAAAACTCTAGAGTTACTTGTTCATCATACCGTTAAACCATATTTGTTACGCCCTAACATTGCGCGTAATTTGTATTATTCTCCGGGAGATGCATAATTGTCTTCGGGCCCAAGCCTTTATATATTTATCTATTTTCACTTTGAATTAATTTTCCTCAACAATTTTGATAGTGTTAGTGAGGATTCACCATATTTTCATCGTGAGAATGCCTCCAGAAGTTTCCCTCTTTTGATTTTACCTTCAAGGAACTCATATCCACTTTCGTGGCTTTGCCCATATTTCCACATTATGCCAAACAGACCGCTTTGGTAGATATGTCTGCTGATCCATACAGTAATCTTCACCGTGATCATATGATTTACTCCATGGCTCAGCCTCGCCTTATGTTGAGATGCTATCCATCGGCTTCCAGCATAGGAGAAAATCTTTTTATCGAGTTCTTGTGACAATTAGGAGTTTCTGTGTATTCTCTGTATGTTCTTGATCATTCATCTCCGTTGCATATGTGTTGGACGCCCTCTAGTCTGCCACTGTAGAGCTAGACACAGTTGATTAAACACATCATCACTTACTTCCTTTTGATTCATTAGTGCTATCAATCCTTTTTTATGAGCTCTGTCGCAAATCAGTGCTATAAACTCTTCTTCCAACTTACGACAAGTTAAGGAAGCTCTCAACGAAAATGAACCTTGGACTGGCTTACATCAGTATAGATATGTTCTCCAACATATAGAACTTCATCTCCATGGATACCTAAAGCCTTTTCAACCAACGGTGCACTTAGGGCTTTTGCTCTGGCTCCATCGACATGTGAGAAATGTTTAGGGCTACATTCTATTCATTATGTGTATTGGATCCTTTCGCATTCTTCCATGGCATAGAGTGGCGAACAGATTTATATTCTTTCCCTTTTAGTCCACGCAATGCGTCTCTCAATAGTCTAGGAGATACACTTAGATCCATCTCGCAACTATCTTCCCTTGAATCATTTGCTTTGAATTCTAAGTGCATAGAATAGCGGACAGATTTATGGTCTTTAGCACAATCTCTTGGTATTAAATCAGTTCTATAGTTTCTTCCCTTGCATCACCAAGGTTGCATAATCTGAACATGCGTTTAGTAATCGGCTGTAAGTTCTCCTTAAGAAAAAGCCATCCTTCTTATTGAGAGAAGAGACCCAATAACTCCACTTTCATGAGAATGCTTTTGCAATTTTAGCCATTTCTTTTGTTTCAAATCAGTCATATGTCTTTAATCCCATGTTGCCAAACATATATAAAGCATTTGATGAGTTTTGTATCCATCTTAAGTGCGTCCCTGTTCAATTTTGAATCTCATCCTGAGCCTGGACCGTGGCTATGCATTAGGAAACTTGAACAATATTAGTCTATACAAAAGAGATCTGCACGAGTTTAAAAAGTGTTGTGATTTCATCTCTTGGAAACTCAAGCGAAACTCCATCTTCTGTTAATTGATTGAAGACTTTGTATTCTTAAAGCACACAGAGAAACTGCAGAATTGTCATAGGGTTTTTTATTTATGAATTCAACCTAAATGCTATTCTCTAATGCCTCCGCAAAAGTTTAGGTTTTTGATGCCTTCCATGAAAGTCTAATGAGCCACATCTAATTCATTCCACTCAAACTAAAGACCCCAAAGTTGTAGCTTCATCAAACTGCTTTAATATTTCTACAATGTTTATGTCGCAAAATTCCATCCCTCCTTTATATGAGCTCGGTAGAGTAACAAACAAATCATGCCTTTACAGCCTTTGTAGTGGGAATGTTCTTTGTATTATTCTTTCAACATAGGGTTTATGACTGTCTAACTCCTTAAAGTAGTTCCTCTTACTAAGATTGTTGAATTATTGATACCTTATTATCTATCATTTCCAACCATGCTTGATAGGGTTATCAATACTCTGTTGTCATTAGAGTTCTCTTTTATTTTAAATCACCATGCTTTTCCATTAGAATGGTCTGGAAAAATGTTCAGACCCCAACCTTGTCATACAAGGTACTCTAATGAAAAGATTAGAATGTCCCTTTTATCTTGTTCTATTTGTCTTTGTGGGCACTATCCATATTATTATTTATCTTATGCTTCATATTCTTTTAGACTTCATTCATTCCTCAATGAAGACTGGTCCTTTGGGGAGTGTATACAAAGGAATAAATATGAGATACTTTCATGAGGTGACCGTGGACCATCTGAGAAGATTTTTTTTTTAACTTTATTTCTGAGTCTTAAAATCCAATTTTTTAACATGGGGACCTAAAATTTGCATGAAATTTTAGGTCCCAATAGGAGGCATAACACCAAGCTTTGTGGAGAAAGGTACAATATTAGCCCCATTCTATGCATACCAAGTTTTAAGTTGTTTTGCTTCTATATCAGGGTCTATGGATAGGTTTGTAGTTACAAATGTGCTTATTACCTTTCCATTATAGTCAGAAACACGTCCATTTTTAATAGCTAGAACAATGGTTTGTTCTGAGTGGTACATGTGTTGAAGTTTTGTGCCTTCTTTCTGAGTTGTTGGTCCCCATAAAGTTACATCTATAGTTGATGCAAACATATCTAATATCTTGATGCTCCACCTCAAAACCTCTGTACCATCCCTCCTCATTGTAGAGCTTGGATCTATGCAAACAACAATTCCAATAACATCAGCAACTGAATTATTACTCTTACTCACAATTTCCTTGATAGGTGTGAAAGAGAATTGATGTTTTGGAATAGAGAGGTCATCTCACAAAGTGTCACCTTTGATTCAACCATTAAGGTGATTTCTATTCCACTATTCAGCTTGTTGTAAAGCTTATTAGTAGATTTAATGGTCCCACCATATAAAAAATATATAGATCCAATATTAATGTTTGCAAAATGAATATCTACAGCTTCATTGAAGCAAGTGACACATGTTTCTATGTGTTCACTATCTATAATATCAAAGCTGAAAACTTGTCCACTTCCCTTTTGATTGGTGTACCGGTGGATTTCTTTTTTCATAGTTACACGGCCTTTGATAGTCCACCTTGTTTGAAAAGGGTTCAAAATTTTGATAGGACTGATGTTAATAGATACATCCTTCCTAGATTGAGATGGGTCTATGCCAAACAACATTCTTTTAGAGTTTGAGGTTGTTGTTGATATAGGATAATCAAATGTATCTGTAGCATTGTTTTGTAGATGTTCCTCTTGCTCTGGAAATAGGAAGACAAGTTCACCAATGATGGCATGATCCGTACATGCAAGCTTTAGTTGTGAAATGACAATCCACCTTTGTAATTGTAAGTAAAAATATAATTAGTAATACATTGCAAAAGTTGGAAAGTTAATTATAAGGTATAGAAATAGTATTGAACCTGCATACTAACCTTGAACTACAAATGATGGGACAACTGTATTTTGTTAGTTGTATTATAGATCCCTCATGAATTTGCTTAAAAGTTATATAGTGGTTGTACTTTTTTGGCAATGATGCTCTTTGTTTATGCTCTCCATCAGAAAGGTCTATTCTATATTGATTGTTTCTCTCAAAACCATGACCAAAGTTTAAGGTAGCTAATACTTGGAGATGAGGATCCAATCCTAGATTGCCATCGTTCATAAGCTTGATTGCATTTGTAGTCAATAATGTTGACATAGCTACAAACAACAAATAAATGTAAAATTAAGAATTAACAAAAAGGAAAGTAAAAAATGAAGTGTTTCAAAAATTATTGTCAAAACAGAGACAATTAACAAAAAGAGCAAAACATACCTACAAATACAAACACTATTGACAGCCTTACACTGTTGTCACCCATAGCTAGTTCTCAATTCTCATGGAGTCATTAAATAGGAATCATTTTGATTGAATTGATATACTTCTGAAACACCTTCTACCTGTTTCCTTGTACGTTGGTCATGGGTTTCATACTTGACTGTGTTGTTAAAAATGATTTCTAGAAGCTATATTACAGAGAGGAGTTGGATCTTGGAATTGAATTACATTTTTTAGTAGCCCAACCTCATAAAATCAAATTCCATGTTGTCACATGCTATTGGACATGACACATAACAGAATGCTAAGAACATACTCATAAATGTTTGGAAACTAAGTTTCTTAATTTTGAAAGTTTCACTCACAGCATACTTAGTGGAAATTTGACCGCTATAATCCAGAGAATCTTGACCTTGGTTTCTTTTCAACCCTACATCTATATTCTTCATGAATAAGAAGAAAAGAGATACTAATTCTTGAACTGGTTCAATCTTGACTGCACTGGATAGGTTGGGATTTCAATCCAAAACAGTAATGAAGTAAACCTGGGATACAAAGAATGCGATTTACCAGAATTATTGAACATAACCATGCCTGAGAATTATTTAGAAAGCCTTATACATTGTATCTTAGAGACAACTAAGACTGCAGCTTCAAGACTTAAAGTGGTGGTGTCAATGACAAAGGTTTAGTAGAGACAGAAATAGGCACAACTACAATGCCTAGCAAACAAGACAGTAACCATTATTCAAATGGGTTTGTAAGGGATAATATGCTTCCAGCAAAGCAGGAAATCTCATGCTCTTGTTTCTAATTCTCTTGTTCCGATAAGGAAATCACCACGTACACAATTATTTGATTGGCGTTAATGATGAATGTTTATTCCATGTTACAAGTTTGTTTGACTTTTTCAGTCCTTTGAACATATCAATCATATGGAAAGTTACTTCTAATGGTTGGATTCTAGTATTTGGAAAGTTGAGTAGGCAGATTATAAAATGTGACAATGACTAACATCATGCTCGGACAAGATCAATGATGGTCATGAAAATTATACACATTCCTCATAGAGCACTTAAAAATTAGACACAAGTGACAGAGCTATGAAAAATATTAAAGCTTACAGCTAAGGATAGACATAGGGTTAAGAAAAGGAGAGAAAATGAGCTACCTGCAATGGTGGTTGCTTCCACTAAGGATTTTTAAAGGTCCATGCATGGAAGAGCCTTAAAAGATAGAGCAAATTCTGAGAGAAAGAGCAGTGATCTCATCTTAAAGGATAGTCACAAAATGAATGTTCTAAGGCATAGACAATGGAAGAAGGCTAACTTAAAGGGACAGACCTCAATAAAGACAAGACCTCAGACTACAAGAGGAAGGACAATGACATAATGAAAGTCCATGATTAAGAGAAAGCTTGTTTGGGAGGTATTGGAGGGAGGTATGACTGATTTTTTATGTATGTTTAATTATAAAATAGATAATAATCAAATATAATAAAATACTTAACCTAAATCAACTATCCAATACAACAATTATAGGACTGTACAAACATTTCTTAATTCCCAAAAAGTCTGAGCAAAAAGTGTTTTGAATACGTGCTTTAGGGGTTCAGCACAAGATTCCAACAACTTTTTTTCATGTTTTTCACTTTTTGAAGCAGCTTTATGTTTCTTATTTTACTTTGTTGGTAAGAAATGGACCATATTGGTCTATCAAAATGGTAAAGGACAGCTAGAAATGGTCATTTTTGTTCCTGTCTCAATCTGTGGGCATTCCAAAATGAGATGAAGCTACAGCATGCTATTTTGTTTAGCATAGATGCAAGATGATATGGATCAGACAAGTTCTAGATAGTCTTACCTAAAACTTATTCCTCATTAAAATTGTCTTCTGTTGTCCAAGGGATTGTGGAGGGGGAGTACATGTGCATGTATCAAGTTCAAATTTCCCTCACAGCAAGAGGCAGAGAATTGGCCGCGATGTGATAAACAATTACAGGGTACATTCAAGTGTGACCCCTTTCAAACATAGATCTGTTCTTGTACAGTAGACCTTTTTCCTTTATTGTTTTCAAAATCTAAGTTCAAGACACAGACAATGTGAGTAAGGCAGTTTTCAAACTTCATTGACAAAACCTTTCTGTCTTCAGAGAAACAATGAAGTTGCTTTTGCTCTGAGGAATGGGATTGAATGGATGAATACTCAGATTATGCCAAGGTCACTTGCCCTTTGTCATTTTCTCTGCAACTTTCTCTACATACTATAGTTAAATATACTGAGAGTTTGGTTATGGCTGGCTCCCTTTAAATAAGTGACTGCAGAAGTTAAACATTACACCAAGTGGAAACTCTGTTTCTTCTCCGTTTTGGAGCAGCATTAATGATAATATAAAACATTTTAAATTTCTCTACTTTTATGTTGTCTGAATGATTTGAATTTCTTTAGTTGAAAGAAAATTTATGCAATGTTTTCTTTATAGGGTAGTGTTGTGACTTATTTCACACATCGCCCCATTGCAAATGGGGACCCTCGCTGGTTTGCTCTTAGGGTTTAGCTTTGAGTAGCAATTTCATAATCTCTGGTGCCTTGAAATTTTCATGTCAAAGTCTGGAGTCATCACCCGAGCTAAGTTGAGAATTTGGGCCTGAAACTAGACGTGAACGTTGTAGAAGTGCTTAGAAGACCCGATAGATGAGGATCGCCTGTGTTTTCGCTCAATTCTAACACTTCCTATTTTTTAGGGATTCCACTTTTTTGCTTTTTCCATTTTTGGCATTTCTGGACCAATCTGGAATTTACTATTTTTAGAAAGTTGTTTTTTGCTTTTTCTATTTTTAGTAAGTTTCTATTTTTAGAAAGTGCTAGGTTTCACTGGCAGTGGAGTCAAAAGTTTCCACTTTTAGAATTGAAAAGCATGCAAAAATCAAGCAAAGATCTTAAAAAATCGGAAAAACAATGGAAAAGCAAAAGAAAAGTGCATGCAAAAGTTTTAAAAGCAGGAAAAGGCACATGCAAAAGCTGGAAAATCAATTGAAAAATCGCACCTTCAAGAGAGAAAATAAACGAAAAAATCAAGTAAAAAGCAAGGAAATTATGGTGAAATTCGCCTAAGGCTGGAGAGGTGTGCCCATGAGGAAATCCAGTTGAATCTTTGAAAAATCCATTTGAAAAATCCATTCATCAAAGAGAAATCCAGTTAAATCTTGGAAAAAATCCAATTAAAATTCGTCCATTTGAAAAGTCTTGCCAAAATCCGCCTAGTACAAAGAAATCCAATTGGATAATTCAAAAATCCAGTTGGAAAATGATGAAAATTGGCTAAGGCAAGTAAAATTCGAATTTGGACTTCAAGAATTCCAAGATGAAGTTAAAATCCAGTTGAAAAGATGAAGATTCCAGTTAAAAGTCGAATTTCCAAGAAGAGAATCGAAATTTTTCCTAAGGCAAAAGAAGTACCTTGGTAAAAGGGAAAAATCCAGTTGCAAGGTGGATTAGTCCACTTAGAAGTTGAATTTTCTAAAAGGAAAAAGGAAATAAAATAACTTAAGTTTTTATTTAAAAATAAAGACTTAGTTAGCAAGCAAGAAAGAGATGCCTTGAAAAAATCAAAGAGAAGAAGATAAGATTGCTTTTTGCGTTTTAAAGAAAATCACCCAATCAAAGAAGAGGTCGACCCTGGCTAATAAGGAAACTTTTTATTATAAAAGAAGTGCTTGTAAGTTTTATTTCTCATTATTCGTAGGTCAAGTTTTTCCCAGGCAAACTTATTTCAGCAAAAGGCGTCCTTATTTTCTTCTTGAGCTGCAAGTTAAATTGGTTCCAGAGTACAAGGTTGGACATTTTTCTTCTATTTTCAGATCTCTCAATCAACTGCAGAGTCATAGCTGGCGAATTTGAAGAAGAAAAAAAGAATTTTTATCTTGGATTTGCACAAAAACTTCATTTTTAAACTTTAAAAGTCTAGTAAATTGTTTTAAAAAGTATTTGAATGTTCTTTTAAAAAAAAGATTAAGGCTGGTTAAATTTCATTTTATTAAGATTTATTCTCCAACCAGCCTAGGCAATCGAGTTCTAGACTTTTTTAAATTAATTTATTTAAATATTCTCCAACCATAAAATTGCCTTTTTGCAAATTTGTGAAAGTACTCTAACTTCGAACTTCGTACAGGCACAATGTCTACTTCAAAGAACGTAGGAGGTGGAGTTAGAAAGATCCAGGTAAAGGAAGTTCTTAAAGAGTTCTATCCAGAATCTCAACTGTCGTCAAAATGGAAGAAAGTAGCAGATACCAACTTCGAGCAGTTCAATGCAATTCAACACAAGAAAAGGATGTTTGGTACTCAACATGAAATGCCCACACCTATTGCAACTAACATCGTTAAGTGCGGACTTCACCAGGCAGCAAGATTTCCACCTGCAGTTTAGTGTAGTGAGCTGATGGTTGAGTGCGCCAAGAGATACAATCCACAAACAAGATCCATTAAAGCATCTAACAGGATCACTTTGGCATACTTCACAGAAGATTCAATCAGAGAGGTGTTTGGTATTCCTCGTCGCCAGAAAATGTTGAACAGGACCCAAGAAGAATCCCAAACCATGTTTGATCAAGCCAAAGAGTCTTGTATGGACATAGTTAATTCCAACTGGAACAAAGAACCAAAAAGGCATCGCTCTAAGCTGCCCAAGAGATTAATTTGCATGGATTTTAAACAAGAATATAGTGACATGATTCACATGCTGAACAAGATTATGGGTACTTCTCAGGGAGCAGGCCAAAGGGAATTACATTTTGGATTCCCATTTGCTCGAGTAATTTGCAAGGTGTCATTATTTTCCACACTCCAAGTGGCTCGTCCTACTAGTGCCATGTGTCCGTTGAGTTGGTTATGCTTTTTAGGGTTAGGGTTTCTTGAAATAATCTTGGCCATTGATTTCAAATCAATCTGGGCCGCTGCTTTGTAATTGGGGTGCCTATATAAACCCCACGCATTTCATTCATTCAGAGAGACTTGTGAAATTGTTGCTGCCAGTGCTATTCAAATAATGATTTGATTCATAGTTGAGCATTTGTTATTTCGAGAGCTTGCATGGTTTCATATTTCTTCAATAAAGTAAATTAGTTTCAACATTTTTTTAGATGAATGAAAGATTGATAGTGTTGAAAGTAGTGAAATTAGTTCATACCTTTTTCAATTGAATGATTTTCAATTTGATGTGCAAGGTTAGTCTGAACTTTGAAACTGTTTAACTTAAATTCTATTACCTATATGCATTGTTCGAATTGATGGTGGTATTGTGTAATAGGACATCATTCGTAAATCCCATTGAAGATTGCATGTCTAGTTGTAGTCATTGTGCTTGGCAAAGCAAAGATTGGTTTAAATTTCACTACCCAGCATTTGTCTCTTAAGTTCATAGGAGTAGTTTAGCATAAGTCTAGTTTCTAAACCCTCATCCCTTTTCCTTTTATTTTATCTCAAAGCTGAAAATCCCAAAAATACAAGAGCATTCAACGTCAAATCAATCTAAATCCATACTTTTGAGTAGTTTATTATCCAAGGTCCCTTTGTGAAATCAGCATATCACATCATCCATTGAGCTTGTCCATCCCCCCAAACGAAACATTGGAATTACCGTATGACCTTTCTAGCAATCTTAGCATAAGAGGTAGTTTTTCAAGAGAGGATAGAGCGTCTTTGGACTCTTTATTCTAGAGTGTTCGGTGTGTCATAAAACACGCATCAACAGGTAGCAGATATCAGAGTTGAGTACCTTAGGATTACGATTCTCATACATCATTTATGAGATTTTTGCAGTTGTTTCAACAATTGTCTTGTATTATTGAATCAGTTTGCTTTTTAAGATTCCGCTGCTTCTTTTTGGGTATGAAAATATTGTGGCAAGGAAATGCTTAAGAGGTCAATAAATACAAATAGTTTCATACTCTGATTAGTTTCCCTTGTTTAATGTTGGAAGTACTTGGAACCATTCATAATTGCTAACTATAGTGTAGATGTCCATATTGAAGTTTGAAGTTTATAACTGTTTTCATGCTGCTACTTCTCAAGCATTTTAGACTTATATGCAATATTGAGAATAATGCTTCAGAAGTTGCATGCCTGAGATAGAGGTTAAAATATTAAATCTGTTGGAAGATTTAACAGTTACCATGCAAAAGTATACTTCTTTGGCATGCTTTTCTTTTCAACCACATGTGACAACTTCTCAGGTATCATTTTGAGGTCATATAATGGACCCAGGGCTTAAATTTGATGGTCGTATGGCTGTATTTAGTCATTTTAGCTGTAAAATACAATTAAAATTTTAGGAAGACTGTATCACTTGAAAGGAAAAATTTTAGTTAAACTATCAAAATTTCTATGTAATTATTCCTATATATGTTTTTTCAATGTACATATATTTTTCTGAAAATAGATAACCTTTAATATTTGAAAGGCAACTTCAAATAAATGACCGTCACAAAAAAATTGCTTGACAGGCAGGGTCGACCGTCAAATTTAAGCCCTAAATGGACCTTTGAATATTATGGTGATATGATCTGGTTTCTACCCCAGAGCTTGCATCTGCAGATACTTTAACTATAGAGAAGATAATAATATACATTGAACCTAATTTTAATGCTTAAAAATTCACTTGATACATTCTTTAGATCTTATTTGAGTTTTGGAAATATAAGTATCTTTGAATTGGTATTGATGAGAGGCACAAAATATTCTTCTGCACTCAGTGTAGGCAATAGATACAACACAGTAGTGATTCACAAAATATTATTCCATGAATCACTAATGAACTTACATCACTACTGTGTTGTAAGTTCATTAGTGATTCATGGAATAATATTTTGGACATAGTTAAATATTCCATGTTTTTTGTTTAGACAGAATATTTATTAGTTAGATTTATAAATATGCTTACAAATGCAGGCCTATAATGAGAACAATTTCTCCCAATCAGATTTTACCTGTACTTAGATCTTGTGATTATTCATATCAATGAAGGTAAGTGATAAGAGGGAAGTTTTTTCTGATAGAATTGTGACTATCAAAGGATTGGATATTGTTGTGTAAATTTGTAACTTGTTGAATCTCGTGGTTATTCATATGAATGAAGGTATGAGATTGAGAGTGATTATTTGAATTTCTGATAAATTCATGACTACCAAAGTATTGGAATAGTGATGTTGTATAAACTTGTAATTGACAGATTTTGTATTTTATGTCCTTTGTACATGTTTTTGAGGATATGATTTGTTCAATATGCTCGTTTTGTTCTAGAGTAACTGCTATGAGCTTGGATTAAACTATGTTTCATCTTTTTTAATATAATTGTGAATGCTTCTACCTCTAGAAGGTAGTCCAAGTTTACCCCTCTTTGCTTTCAAAGCTACCCATACACTCATCCAAGATTTATATGATAAAAAAGTACAATATCTCGTTGTTTAAACATTGTCAAATGTATATTACTTAAATCAATTAAATGTTTTCTTCTTAGGGCCACTTGCTGCTTGTTATTTCATCTCCTGGCTTTGCCAGTTTGGCTTTGGGGCATGATTCCATGCCACCTGCTATTTTTTAAGGATTAACTGTACTTTTTAGCTTTGGTTCTAACTTATGGTCTAGTTTATCAAAAAGAAATGCCTAACCTTTCTAAAGCCAATCACATATAATAAAAATAAAAGAATGGTTAAAGCTGACAAACAATGCTTTCAAAGCAACTCATAATGTCACCCAAATTTGATGAAGACATGAGGTGTATCTTTCTTGGGGTAATAAAGATAATCTGAAGTCTATTGGCCAATTGATTTATACCCTTATGGCCAAACACTACATATATTTATGCTTTTTTGGCAGTCATTCATGCACTACTTGACCAGTAAGGCTATAAATATTTGTGTCAATCAGCCATTTGACAGATTCTATCACTGGTTTTTAAGAATTTCAGAGACAAGGGGGCAGGCAGATGGGTTTGGGACGACATGAATTTTTCTGATTTTGGTGACAGTGGGGGGGTGACTATTAAAATGATATATAAAAAGTAATATTTGAATTTTAAACACAAATAAATTAAAAACACCTAAAAGTAACTTAATAAAACCAAAAGAAGTTGAAATTTTACAAATCAAGTAAAATAATAATCCTTTGATTCTATAAACCATCTAATAGATTGATAATCATTGAAATAAAATGAAGCATGATTTACATCAAGAGATGTCAAAAATCAGAATACTACTTCTTGCATAGTATATAGGTAGTAGGTAATTTGTGACCTTTTCACACATCAGCCCATCGCAAATGGGGACCCCCAGTAGTTGCAATAGTTTTTAGGGTTTTGTCTCCTTGCAACGGTTTCATGAGTCATCATTTTGAGAGTTTCAAGTCAATCTTTGAGAGTCATCTGAGCCAAGTCAATAATACATGCTTGAATCTGCCTAAACGCCAAAGTGCTCGAAGGCCCTAGAAAACGGATCGCCTGGCTTTCGGCCAATCTGACACTTCCTATTTTTTAGGGAATCTACTTTTTGTTTTTCATTTTTCATTTTTGGCATTTTTGGACCAAATGGTTCCCTATTTTTTAGGGATTTTGCTTTTTCTATTTTTAGAAATTTCTATTTTTAGAAAGTCAACAAGTCAACTTTCCATCTTTAGATCCAAAAATCAACCAAAAAAATCAAAAAATCATTGAAAAATCAAAGAGAAAATTCAAAAATCAAGTGAAAAATTAAAAAAAGCATGGGAAAATCAGTCAAAAATCTGAGAAAATCAACTCAAAAGCATCAAATTCTGGAAAAATCAGTCCAAAAATCAGTCAAATCTGAGTGAAAATCAAAAAAAAAAAAATCAACCCAAGAAGAATGAAGTTCATGATGAAATTCTAGAAAATTCGCCTTCAAAAGAATATATTCAGCCATTGGAGAGTTTGCCATCAAGAAGGAAGGATTAGCCATCAAGAAGCTGGCCCTTGAAAAGAGGGACGAAGAGAGAAATGTCTAGGACTTAAGAAAGTCCGCCCAGCCTAAGGAGAGGATGGCATGGACTATGGAAAGTCCGCCCAGCCTAAGGAGAGGATGGCATGGACTATGGAAAGTCCGTCCAGCATTAAGAAGAAGATGGCAAAATGTTTCTGAAGTCCGCCCTTAAAAAGTGGGACTTGGCCAAACACTTGCAAAGTCCGCCTAGACTTGGCAAGACCCATCCAAAGTCCGCCCAGCCTTGAGGGAAAATGTCTAAGACCTTCTAAAGTCCGCCCTCACTTGGGCAAAGTGCTTGTGAAATCCGCCTTGACTTAGGGGAGGTTGGAAAATGGTCTTTAAAGTTTGCCTTTACTTGGCAAAGTGCTTAGGAAGTCCGCCATGGCATGTGGAAGGAGGAAATTTAAAAATTTTACTAAGTGTTTGGTGCCTAAAAGAAAAAATTCGAAAATTTGACTAAGTATAGAGGCCCAAAGGATGGAAAATCGAAATTTTGGCTAAGTATTGTAACATTTTCAAGAGGTGAAGTGCTAAGTTTGAAAGGCAAGTGCTATGGAAAGTCCGCCATGTCTTGGTGGAAGGTGGAAAAGACTTAAAGAAGTCCGCCTAGGCTATGGAAAGATGAAAAATGAAATTCGCCTAGCATAACAGAAAGAAGGATTAAATATTCGCCTAAAGTTTGGATGTCTAGACAAAATTTGATAAAGTTGGCCAAGTATATAGAGAAAATTGCACAAGGCAAAGAGGTAGGAAAGTCCGCCTTTGGCTAAGGAAGATAAAAATTGGTCAAGCATCATGGAATTTCGCCTAAGGAAGACATCCAGACAAAGACTTTGCCTAAATTAAATTCGCCCGAGTGAGAGAAAATTTGACTTTGGCAGAAGAAAAAGTGCCCGGTGCAATTAAAAGTTTGCCATGGCAGGGAAAAATGAGGATGTGGCATAACATTTATTGACGAAATGGCTAAAATTTTGACTTGGCTAGACGAAATTGGGAATAAAATTGGAAAATAAACTTTTAGCCAAAGAAAATGAAGAGAAAATCAAAATAGCCATGGGTCCAAAATGAACAGGTTGGAATAAATTAAAATATTTTAATATTTTAATAATTTATTTTCAATTCTTGGAAATTTAAAAAAAAGCCATGGACAAAATTAAATTCGCCAGACAAGAGTTGGAAGAAAATAAATTGCGTCAGACAAAGATAAAATCCGATGGGCAAAATTAAATTTGCCAGGAATTTAAAGTTGGAAAAATCGAATTTAATTGAATATTTAATGTGTTTTTCAAAATTCGAAAAATAAAGATAAACATCTAAGCAAAAATTGAATTTTTGATAATCAAAGAGATTTGCCTGGATAAGCTCGACATGGATTCTTTTCGAAAAATAAAGGAAACTTGCCTGTTTGAAAAGAGAAAACAAATCGAGATCGAGAGAGAAGAATGCAGTTGCTAAAACAAATCAAGATCTTCAGCATTATAATGAGTTTCAGCAACTCATTTTTCACAAACACGGCTGAAGAAAAGTTGAAACTCTCTCGAAAGTCTAAGGCAAGTAATTATTCTGCAGGCAAGATTGAATTTCCCAAAGGAAGAAGTAATTTTATGCTGAAGAAGAATTTTCTCGAGAAGTGAAAAGATTTATTTGCTGAAAGTCGAATTCTTCTATGCAAGAGGGGCGCACTTCATCACTTGCTTTCTGATTTAATTCTCGAAGTTTAAATCTGATTTGTAGCCGGAAGTCTTTTACTGAGGTTGATGACTACGGTGGGCGAATCATCAAAGAAGGCTGCAATGAAGTTCGCCAGCAAAGGTGTCCAGCGAGAGTCAAAAATAAATTCAAAATGGAAGAATGTTGTAGACACCGATCTAGGACATGTCGACTTCGAAGAGTTCAAGAAAAGAGTATATGGACAGAATGGACTTCCAACACCAATTGCCAGAAGAATGGTGAGAAACGGAATATTTCAGGCAGCCAGATTCCTGCCTGCGATGGATTGTGCAGAATTGATGGTAGAATGTGCTATCAACTATGATGCTCAGAAGAGTCAAATCATTGCACCTGACGGCAGAATTTTGGCACACTTGGGCGAGGTAGCAATTCAAGAGACCTTTGGCATCCCAGCACATTCTTGGACTGTCTATAAGACCAAGGAGGAAGCTAAGCATTTGTATGACAGTCAGCCAGATTTATGTACTACAAATGTTAACAAGGCATGGCTAGATAAACCTAAACCGTCAATAAAGAAGATGCCTAAAAGGCCACGTCGGATGGACTTTAAAGAGGACTATGGGGACATCATTTTGATGCTGAATAGAATAGCTGGCAACCCTCAAGGTGCATTTTTCGAGAGATGGATGTACTACTTCATAGATGAAATCACTTATGGCGTAAAAATGTTCAATTGGTCTCGAATGATAAGTAACAATCTTCACGAGCAGTTAGTAAATTTGGAGGAGACTAAGTCTTTTCACATGAGTTCGTATATTGTCTACTTATTGGCCAGGTCATATAAATATCCAGGACTAATTTGCAAGGGAAAAGTTGGCAGCGGAGAAGATGAGCTCAGACCCTATGATTGCTACCCACAAGTCCAGCTAAAGGAGAAGTCCCATTTCAGAAGGGTGCATGATGCCTTCTTAATGCATACTACCAGAACACTTCAAGGAGGAGTGCATCAAAGGCTAAGTCATGAGGCGAAAAGTTTGATCAGTAAATACGGATCCTGGTTCATCTAGTTTCCTAAATTTACGTATGTCAGGATCCAGGGATTTACTAGAAATCCCTATAAGTTGCCCATCTATCCGACAAATCGGATGATTCTGCTCGAAGTCCTCAGGCAGCTAGAAGAATATCAGAACATCCAGAGGCCAACCAAGAAAGCATCTGTTACATTCCCATTTTTCATCGAGAATATGTTGGAGTCCTGTCCGTCAGCACAGGAAGCTAAGAGCGACAGGTTGGAAATCCAGTGGTACCCATTCACGGCTTATAAGTCCAGGGCCAATTTTGACCCACATCATCACATCCGAACAGTGGATGGGAGAAGGTACAAGCACAGAGTGGAGCTAAAGGACTTCTGGGCGAATGTCGCCGATCAATATGAGGTCAGAAGAAGACTATGGTCCAGAATGCCAGTTGACTTCATGAGGGCAATTGAACTTTTCCGGGTAGCTAACCAATTGCAAGACGATGGAAACTACATCCAACCACACTTCGAGGAAAGCCAACCTCTCCCTTCAGTAAAGTGGTCAGAACCTAAGCACTCAGATCTGGCAACCTTGATGAGACCAGTGACCAAGTACTCTCAGTGGTGGGTTGACCATCATGTCCAGCAGATGAGACAAAAAAGAATAACGCTCACGTATGATTTACTGAGTGAGACAGAATCGTATTCCTCCAACGCTGGCACATCCCATTAGGATTTGGTTGAGATTGGAGAGAAAAGGAAGGAAGTAGTTCCAAGTATAGAACCTGTTCAGAAAAGACAGAAGGGAGAACCATCTTGTTCTGTAGTGTCTCGGAATATTGACAAGCTGGTGGCCACCATTGATGAATCCTTGGTTGAAATAATTGTACCTCCTACAGTTCAAGAAGAGAACAATGAGCCTATTCAACTGGATGATGAGGAGCCCTCATCTCATACGAGCACAGAAATATTAGGTTCAGATAACGATAGGGAAGTCCAAGATGATGACTTCGAAGAGGGAATGATTTCCACCCTTAGAGGAGTCTTGGATGTTCCCAATGAAGAGAACATTCGAGAGGAAGATGGCATTGAGCAGCCTACCATCCCGGATTGGCTAATAGAAAGGATGAAGATTCAGGCACCAGAAGAAGCCCAAGAGGAGGATGATACTGCAGACTTCTTGGCCAGACTGGAACGGGTTGCAATTAAGAATCTGACCAAGAAGTTTTCTACCATACAACGGGACGAGGCAGGCAGTTGTTCCATACACATTGCAGTACCGATAGTGGACAAGCCACAGGATGAGATTACTCCTCAAGAGTATGCCATGACCACCATAGATCTTGGCCCAACCACAAAAGGTCAAGAAGTGGAGGAACTAGATAATTTCGTCTCAACCGTCAAGGCAAGACTCGAAAAAGAAGTGGCAAAAAAGGAGTATAAAAAGGAAGTTGAATGTCTGAAGGAGTATATACGGCATTTGACCCAGCCATTTAATCAGGGTGATGCGGTAGCTCCTCCTCTCCTTATTCCCTTATAGGAAATAGCCAAGGATGTGGAGCACGGGATGGTCATAGCCAAGGAGGCTCAGGAATGGATGAAAAATGAAGGCACTGAAGCAGCTTCGTTCATGGAGAAACTAGCACTTGCCTATGGGAAGACCTCTTCTTTTCTTTCCAAACTTGTTGATATGGCAGAAATCTGGGACAACCTTCCAGATATTCAGGAACGGCTTATTCCATGCCTTAGGGTCTTGAAGGGCATCCCAAGTGAAGAGTTGTTTGAGAGAAGGGTGATTGCTGAAGGAGTAGCATATGGTTTTCATCATTGGTTTTGGGCAGTGACTATACGGAAAGAGGTTCTAGAGAGGGCGAAAGAGGATGAGCTCGGAGTTGAAAAGCAGGTCAAAGAAATCCAGGAGAAAGTTTATATGACAGCTGCAAAGGTGTTTGACCGTGAGATTGTCTGAGAAAACAACATGCAGTTGGAGAGATTGAAATGTAAGGTTTAGGAGGTTTTCTTCTCAGCTACTGGACCAATTCTGAGACAGGTCTTCGTGAAAGTGGCAAGTCTCTTGGCCATCTGGAATGATTTTGTGAAGTAGGAGGTGGATTGGGCAAGCACCTTCGCCAAATGTGCTGAGGACTTAGATGGATTGGAATTCTGGATTAGCATGTTGCCACCCGTGACGATGGAGGAGGTTATCGGGGTCGTGTCCAGATTCATCAAGCGCAATGCTGATCAAGCAGATAGGGATGCCTCTCCTTGATGATAGCTCCAACTGCCACTTCACTGCCTGTTACTGATTGTTTGCTGATTGATAACTGATGTTATTTTTGGAAACCCTAATTAGGGTTGAATTGTAATAATCTTGGCCGTCGATATTGTTTTAATCTCAACCCTTCATTTGATTTTTGAAACTCTATTTAAATTGGTGATCTCTCACTTTCATTGGTGTGGAGACAGTATATGAAATTGTTGCATTGAGACTATTTCTGATAATAAAAGCTCTTATGCATGATTTGCTTTGAATAACTTTTGTTGTCAAGTAGTAAGCGAGGTTGCATATCTTCTTCCACCATAGATTAAAGTTAGAATTAAGTTAAGTAGAATTTTCTTTTGAGTATTGGTTAAGTGAATGAGAGATTGATCGTATAGATTCAATGGTGAAGTATTGCTCATACTTTCTTCGAATGGATGATTTGCATTCGATGCGTAAAGTTAGCCTGAGCTTATAATTGTGGAAGCTTAACTTTAGTCTCATTCGAGGCTTGAAAATCATTATCACACCCCTTGAAGATTGCACCCACTTTGCGTAAGTTGTCCAACAAGAGGCGAAACAAAGTATGGTTTATCCCTTTCACCGAATCTTTACTGTCTCTTAAATTCTTAGGCATAGAATAGATCCCTTGAACCCTTATCCTTTTGCTATTTTTTTTCTGAGATCCAAATTGAAGTCCTAATTGAAGAGAGCCTTTAATGATAAATCCACCTAAGTCCCGAACTCGTGAAAATTTCTTTAACGTAAGTCCCCTTGTGTATTACCAGCAAATCACAATGCCCATTGAGCTTATCCACACGTCAAGACCTGACAAAAGAAACCTTGGAATTGCCATATGATCTTCTTGTAATTTTAGCATACACGGTGGTTTTCCAAGAGAGGATAGAGTGTCTTTGGACAATTTATTCTGTGTGTTCGGTGGATGATAAAATGTACACCAACAGGTACATAGATAAAAAAGTACAATATCTTGTTGTTTAAACATTGTCAAATGCATATTACTTAAACCAACTAAAAGTTTTCTTCTTAGGGCCACTTGCTGCTTGTTATTTCATCTCCTGGCTTTGCGAGTTTGGTTTTGGGGCATGATTCCATGCCACCTGCTATTTTTTAAGGATTAACTGTACTTTTTAGCATTGGTTCTAACTTATGGTCTAGTTTATCAAAAAGAAATTCCTACCCTTTATAAAGCCAATCATATGTAATAAAAATAAAAAAAGAATGGTTAAAGCTGACAAACAATGCTTTCAAAGCAACTCATAATGTCACCCAAATTTGATGAAGACATGAGGTGTCATGTCCCCTTCCAGTTGACATCTCTCAGAGCTGATGATTAGCCTATTATGCGACCCTCGTAGGCTGATAGGATGGATAGAGGGTCTTGATGGAGCTTGGCTTGGCTTCGATTGTCAAAACTTTATCAGTTGGCTTTCGTTCGGGCTCATTCGGACACCATTTGCCTGAATTGCTATTTTTAGCAGTATTTGGCACTCAGTGAGGCACCCCTGCTATTTTTAGCAGTATGGTTTGGTCATGTGCAGAATCACTCACTTATTCGCCGGCTTCAAACGGTTCGTGAATCGGATACTTTTTGAGGGAGATATTAATATTTAATTGATTAATTAAATATTAATTATTCGGAGCTTATATTATAAAGTTATAATATTTTAAATACTATAACTTAAGTGATTTTGCTGAAGGGGGTCGACCATCATTGAAGGGGCCAATTTTAATTATAATTTATAATTAAAATTGAGATCGGAAACTATTGAAAAATTAAAAGAGAAAAGTTCGAATTTATTTAAATGATGCTTTTGTGTGAAAAGTCAAACTTTTGATGATATAAGGGTTTTTCATTGGGATTCGAGCCATTATGTTGAATATTGAATTTTTTATCAAGTCTTCTTCTGGAGAATGAAGCCTAGGGTTTCAGTTGTCTACAGGCATTGGAGAACGAGCCATCTTCAGTGTTGCAATTCAGAGACTGTGAAATAACAGTTGATCTATTGCTTTCAGCGAGATATCTTCATTCAGAAGCTATCACAAAGTGTTCATAGAGTATTTATCAGTTAGGGTTTTGATCTGGAATTCATCTGGCAGTCAGTTGTTCAGAGGCGCCTATATTTGCTTCATACTCTGCATCTCTTTCAAGGGCCGTACCAAATCATTATCTGCTGTTTCAGATCATTGTTCTGATGTCTAGGTCTCCAATCCTGTCGACCTCTGTGATGCTCTCTCCTCTGTGTAATGAATCTGTCAAAGGTAATCCTCTCTCTGACATCAGGTGGTACTAACTCCCACTCCTTGTTTGCTGCCATAAGTGTGTCTGCGAACAACTCCTCATGCTCCTCACCTGCAATATCCTCATCGGCATCCTGTCTCAGAAAAGTAGGCCTAGTTGGGCTGTCTGCTGTCCATGAAACAGTCCTAGGTTCTCTCCGTGATCCTGCATCACTCTTGTCCTCGTCACGATGTGGTGACGGTCTCATCGGCGTACCTAACCTCTGGAGTGCCACTGTCAACTGTTGTAGCACCTCATTAGACTGCCGTTGACCTGCTCGTAAATCTCTGAGAGCGTGTAGAACCTCTGCATCGTCCTGATCCCTAGGGTTATGAGGAATATCTGTTCTAGGAATATATGTTCTATCAGCCATGTTTCCTGGCTGTCGAATCAAACCCTGTTGCCTATCAATCAAGGCTCTCCTGCGAGTTACCTATGAGACCCAAACTCTTGTGGCTGCATAAGATTGCTAAACCCTCAGGATGGCAGGATTTAGCTCTGATACCACTGTAGAAACCCCTGTTTTCGCTATCTTCAGAAAACTAACTATTTTTTATTATTTTTGTGTATTTGGGTTTTTTTGAGTTTTTTGTGCATAAATGATATAGTGCAATTTTGCAAGAATTTGATATAAAATTCAAATAAAATCATACAACTCTGGAAATGATAGGATCTATTGAAAATGCTAATGCCAGACTATTTATTGATTTTCTATAATTATTACATCAAAGATCTGGTAACATGCAATAAAAAAAAAAATAACAACTTTATTTATTAAAAACCTGGAAGTTGCAGCCGCTTGGAATAATCATGAAATGGTACAGCTATAATAATAATCCACTTTCTCCCTCCGTGAATGTTTGTAGATGATGCTGGAAGGTTATGCGCCCAAGCTGAACAATCCAGAATTCCAAGAATGAAGGCGCTTTTCTCCAGATGACAAAGTACGGCCTTGTACCTGCTGGTACGGCCCTAGAAACAGCAAATGTACGGATCTAAAATAGCAGATAATGATTTGGTACAGCCCTTGAAAGAGCTGCAGAGTATGAAGCAAATATAGGCGCCTCTGAACAACTAACTGCCAGATGAATTCCAGATCAAAACCCTGACTGATAAATACTCTGTGAACGCTCTGTGATAGCTTCTGAATGAAGATATCTCGCTGAAAGCAATAGATCAACTGTTATTTCACAGTCTCTGAATTGCAACATTGAAGATGGCTCATTCTCCAATGCCTGTAGACAATGAAACCCTAGGCTTCGTTCTCCGGAAGAAGACTTGATCAAAAATTCAATATTCAACATAATGGCTCGAATCCCAATGAAAAACCCTTATATCATCAAAAGTTTGAATTTTCACACAAAAGCATCATTTAAATAAATTCGAACTTTTCTCTTTTAATTTTTCAATAGTTTCTGATCTCAATTTTAATTATAAATTATAATTAAAATTGGCCCCTTCAATGATGGTCGACCCCCTTCAGCAAAATCACTTAAGTTATAATATTTAAAATATTATAACTTTATAATATAAGCTCCGAATAATTAATATTTAATTAATCAATTAAATATTAATATCTCCCTCAAAAAGTATCTGATTCACGAACCGTCTGAAGCTGGCAAATAAGTGAGTGATTATGCACATGACCAAACCATACTGCTAAAAATAGCAGGGGTGCCTCACTGAGTGCCAAATACTGCTAAAAATAGCAATTCAGGCAAATGGTGTCCAAATGAGCCCGAACGAAAGCCAACTGATAAAGTTCTGACAACCAAAGCCAAGCCAAGCTCCATCAAGACCCTCTATCCATCCTATCAGCCTACGAGGGTCGCATAATAGGCTAATCATCAGCTCTGAGAGATGTAAACTGGAAGGGGACATGACAGAATAACCATTCATGAATCTGAGGTAAAACCCACACAAACCAAGAAATCCCCACAATTGTGTAAGGTTCGCCGGAGTAGGCTAATCTATAATAGCGCAGATCTTCTCAGGATCCATCTGCACTCCCTCTGCACTGATGATATGACCTAAGTAAAGCAACTCGGTCATCCCCAAATCACATTTGGACTCCTTGGCATACAAGGACTCCCTCTCCAAAATACTGAGCACGGTCTCCAAATGAGCCAAATGATCCTGCCAAGTCCTACTGTAAATAAGAATGTCATCGAAGAAGACCAATACATATCTCCTCAGCAGTGAATAGAAGACCCTGTTCATGGTGAACTGAAATGTCGCTGGTGCATTGGTGAGCCCAAATGGCATCACCACAAACTCAAAGTGTCCACAATGACAACGAAATGCAGTCTTCTCAATGTCCTGTTCACGAACCCTGATATGATGATATCCTGACCTTAAGTCTATCTTCGTGAAATAGCATGCACCATGGAGCTCATCAATAAGCTCATCTATGCGAGGTATGGGGTACCTGTTTTTGATAGTCCTCTTATTCAGAACTCTGTAATCAATGCACATGCGGAGGGTGCCATCCTTCTTCTTCACCAGAACAACTGAAGAAAGGAATGGTGATTTACTAGGTCGAATGTGACCCATAGCAAGCAACTCCTTTATCGTTTTTTCTATCTCATCCTTCAACCTCTTAGGATGCCTATAAGGAGTGATCATGACGAGCTTAGCGCCCTCCTCAAGCTCAATAATGTGCTCAATGCCCCTGTCTGGAGGTCTCCCTAGTGGAATATCACTGAATACCTTCTCATGCTTGACTCTCAACTGCTGAATGTCAGGATCATACTCCGTCTTATGCTGTCCCTCCTGTATAGGTGCCAATGTGCACTCGACAGCCCACTCTACCATGTCGTGTCGCATGAGTCTCTCCATCCGACGAAAGGAAATAGTTTTGATGTTGCTGTCCCGAATTGCCTTCAGAATATGTGTCTTCCCATCCACATCAAAATGAATCTCCATGTCCTTGAGACGAAGAGTGACTTCCTCAAGTGAATGAAGCCACTTCATGCCCAAGACTAAATCGATATCCCCCATGTTCACCACGTAATAATCAGCCTTGAACTCATAGTTGTTCAAGCACAAGGGGAGATCCTTAATCATACGTTCACACTTGAGAGTGTAACCATCGGCCACCTTAACCCTAATGCCTTCGAACTCCTCAATGATGAGTCTGCGCTTCTCCACAAATCTAGCATCGACAAAATTGTGGGTGGCTCCTGTATCAAGAAGGGTAATGACCCTCTGTCCTGCCAAAACTCCACGAAGTCTGAATGAACCTTCTTGCTGAATGCTGGATAGGCATGCTTCCTGAATCTGAAGCTCTGACTCTGCCTCTGCCTTAGGCTCTGAAGCCTCTGACTCTAACTCCTCAGAACTCTCCTGCTATTCAGAATTCTCTGATTCTGAATCCTCATAATAAGCCCACATCACTCTATTGGCCTTGCCCTTAGGCCGCAAAGGACAATCATGGTTGGCATCATAGGGACCTTTGCAGTAGAAGCAAAGCTTCTTCCTGCGTAGATCATTAAGAGCCTCTCGATCCAAAGGTGGTGCTGCTGATTTTCCCTTTGAATCATTCTTAAAATCTGATTTTTCTTTGTTAAAATCTAATTTCTCTCTGTTTTTGTTGAAGCCCTTATTGTCCCTGAATGAAGAAGTGTTTCTGGAGTTAAATCTGCTGGATGGTGCTGCCAACTCCATGCTACATGCCTTCTTCATGGCTTCCTGTAATGAAGGAGGATCAAAGGCTTTGATCCAACCTCTCAATGGCTCCGTCAATCCCTCCATGAAAAGCACTACAAGTCGCCTCTCTGAAATATTAGGAACCATAACCGACAATCTCTAGAAGTCACCAATGTAGGACTCCAAACTGCCACTCTGTCACAACTGAGCCAAATCTCTGAAATAGGATTATGGATCCTTCCTGTCAAAACGTTCCACCAACCTGTCAACGAACTCCTGATATGAGGTGATCCGATCATGCTAGAGTGTCACCATCCCGTGGTGCCACCAGTCAAAAGCTACTCCCTCAAGATGCAATGTCGCATACCTGATAGCATCTCTCTCATCCATCGGACGCAATGTGAGGAAAGTGTCTAGCTTACTGATCCAGGCCTCAGCTATAACCTTACCACTACCATCGAACATCGCTAGATTGAGTCTGTTTGCAGCATCCGGAGTTGAGATTGCTTGAGGACAAGCAATTTCAGGAGGGGCGGACTGTCATATGTCCCCTTCCAGTTGACATCTCTCAGAACTGATGATTAGCCTATTATGCGACCCTCGTAGGCTGATAGGATGGATAGAGGGTCTTGATGGAGCTTGGCTTGGCTTCGGTTGTCAAAACTTTATTAGTTGGCTTTCGTTCGGGCTCATTCAGACACCATTTGCCTGAATTGCTATTTTTACCAGTATTTGGCACTCAGCGAGGCACCCCAGCAATTTTTAGCAGTATGGTTTGGTCATGTGCAGAATCACTCACTTATTCGCCAGCTTTAGACGATTTGTGAATCGGATACTTTTTGAGGGAGATATTAATATTTAATTGATTAATTAAATATTAATTATTCAGAGCTTATATTATAAAGTTATAATATTTTAAATATTATAACTTAAGTGATTTGCTGAAGGGGGTCGACCATCATTGAAGGGGCCAATTTTAATTATAATTTATAATTAAAATTGAGATTGGAAACTATTGAAAAATTAAAAGAGAAAAGTTTGAATTTATTTAAATGATGCTTTTGTGTGAAAAGTCGAACTTTTGATGATATAAGGGTTTTTCATTGGGATTCGAGCCATTATATTGAATATTGAATTTTTGATCAAGTCTTCTTCCGGAGAACGAAGCCTAGGGTTTCAGTTGTCTACAGGCATTGGAGAACGAGCCATCTTCAGTGTTGCAATTCAGAGACTTTGAAATAACAGTTGATCTATTGCTTTCAGCGAGATATCTTCATTCATAAGCTATCACAGATCATTCACAAAGTATTTATCAGTCAGGGTTTTGATCTGGAATTCATCTGGCAGTCAGTTGTTCAAAGGCGCCTATATTTGCTTCATACTCTGCATCTCTTTCAAGGGCCATACCAAATCATTATCTGTTGTTTTAGATCCATACATTTATTGTTTCTAGGGCCGTACCAGCAGGTACAAGGCCATACTTTGTCATCTGGAGCAAAGCGCCTTCATTCTTGGCATTCTGGATTGTTCAGCTTGGGCGCATAACCTTCCAGCATCATTTGCAAACATTCATGGAGGGAGAAAGTGGATTATTATTATAGCTGTACCATTTCATGATTATTCCAGGCGGCTGCAACTTCCAGGTTTTTAATAAATAAAGTTGTTATTTTTTTTATTGCATGTTACCAGATCTCTGATGTAATAAGTATAGAAAATCAATAAATAGTCTGGCATGAGCATTTTCAATAGATCCTATCATTTTCAGAGTTGTATGATTTTATTTGAATTATATATCAAATTCTTGCAAAATCACACTATATCATTTATGCACAAAAAACTCAAAAAAACCAAAATACACAAAAACAATAAAAAACAGTCAGTTTTCTTAAGATAGCGGAAACAGGGGTTTCTACATGAGGTGTATCTTTCTTGGGTAATAAAGCAAATCTGAAGTCTATTGGCCGATTGATTTATACCCTTATGGCCAAACACTGCATATATTTATGCTTTTTTGGCAGTCATTCATGCACTACTTGACCAGTAAGGCTATAAATATTTGTGTCAATAAGCCATTTGACAGATTCTTTATCATTGGTTTTAAGAATTTTAGAGACAAGGGGGCAAGGAGATGGGTTTGGGACGACATGAATTTTTTTGATTTTTGTGACAGTGGGGGGATGACTATTAAAATGATAAACAAAAAGTAATATTTGAATTTTAAACACAAACAAATTGAAAACACCTAAAAGTAACTTAAACAAACCAAAAGAAGTTGAAATTTTACAAATCAAGTAAAATAATAGTCCTTTGATTCTATAAACCATCTAATAGATTGATAATCATTGAAATAAAATGAAGCATGATTTACATCAAGAGATGTCAAAAATCAGAATACTACTTCTTGCATAGTATATAGGTAGTAGGTACATAGAACAACAAACTCAAAAATCAGAGTCTTCATCTGATGGATATCTGTAATGTATGAAATCAGTTTGATTTTCAAGTGGGATTATATGAGTTTTGTAGATGGATACCTAACAGAATCTTCAAAAGCAGCTAAAAAGCAAGAAGTTGAAAGCAACGCCAGTGTAGTTTCGAGTATAATTGACCATGATATGAATGAAAAAGTAATAGAAGATGCCTTGTTTAAACAGGAGCCAGTAAAGGAAAGCTGCTCTGAAGCTGTTGAGACAACCTCAGGTAATAAGCGAGAGGCATAGGATTCAAGTATAGTTATTCTTGATCCAGGAATCAGTTGTACAGATAACCCTCCAACAGGAAATTCGAAAGGAGGTGAAAGGGAAGAAGTTGAATGACATACCTTAAGCTCAAGTATAATTGAATGCGGGATGAATGATTGCAGTCCAAATTGCAAAAGAGAGGATTCTACACAAGCTAATATCACATTGCCATTAATGAAAATTCTGTTGGATCAGAATCTCATCTGCTGGAGGCCATGGTCTATAGAGGACATGCATGGTGATACTAAAGTAATTGTACTCGAAACACAGCCTAAAATTACCATCAATGAAGCCATTCATGAAAATTCAGTTGGATCAGAATCTCCTCTTATTCTGAAACTCAAAGGTTTAACTCAACATACACCTTGGGCAAAATGCATGTCCATTTTGTCACTATGCCCAACTCTTCTTTCTTCTTGTCAACGAGGAGTACTATTTATGAAGAGCACAAAAGATTTACTGAGAGGGGGGGGTGAATCAGTAAATCAACAATCAACTTTTTGATATGAATCAATTTACACAAGTTGACACAACTTTATTGAAATGATTTTTACAAGGAAGTAGGCAACAACCTACCAGATTTACAAGAAAGATGATTTAGTAGGATACAACCTACAAGGAACACCTAAACCTTTACAAATTTAGTAGGCACCTACCTACAAGGAGCACTAACTCCTAATGCAAGGCACCAAACCTTGACTTGATGGATGTAAGACTGCTTTCAATCAGTTCTACACTATGCCTATCCTCCAATCTGCTCTATGTGATGACCGATATCATCCTAAGCCCACACAAAAGGATGGGACTCTTGACTGAATTGCTTATACTCCACAACCACTCAATCAAAACTGATTTGATTCACCTTTATATGTGCAATTGTTTGATCAAAGACTATGACTCTTTGTTTAAGCAATGTGCCTTTTCATTAAAAGACAGATCGCACCACTTAGTTATTCTAAATTATTCCATATTAAAAAGTTTTTCTCAGATCATGTTGATTTGAAAGCTGTTTTGATTAATAAATAATTACTCCAAAAAGTCTCAAGCTGCAAACACGTCTTTTCACTGATCACACTTCTTCCAGAAATTTATTTTAAAAATATACTTCAGATTATTGTACGGGTCACCTTTCTTCATGAACAGTCCCGTCTCTTCCTCTTTGATCATGTCTTTATGATTAAAGTTTCGCACCTCTTTGTTAATACGTATTATGTTATTATTGTGATAATATGTATTGTCTTTCCTTTCATATTTGTACGTATTCATTTAGCGGACTTAGCTATTACAATGATACGTAGTATCTTGCTCAAAAAAAAAGTGATGTGTATTAAGAGTTTTTTACGTTTTGAAAGTTTGATAAAACTTCAATTATCTATGAACTTCGATAATCAAATCTGATGCGTATTTATTTGATTTCTGACTTCGACTTGACAGAAATGTCCATTCAATTTATTGATTTGTGATTCTAACTTTGATCTATGGATGCATTCTTGTACCCTTCTTTAACAACTAAAAAACACCAATACATATGCTCCAATCTGTAGAGTATTATTCTCAAACACTGAAAGCTTAATGAACTCAGATTTGAATACTGAAACTGTAAGATTAATTCTCTATATAACATTTTGACATCAATGACAATCCTTCTAACAATTTATTTAGCACTGCTAATTTGGTCTCATTTGAATATTGCTTACCCACTGACAATGAGTAAGCAAAACACACCTTATGGGCTACTTGCCATCAAGAAGATTGACAAGATTTTCTCAGTCATAGAAAATTGACTTAGATTGAATGGAAATTTAAATTAGGCTAAAGTATTTCTTGGCTTAGTCCGCAATAATTTTTGTAGACTCATGAAACTCTATTTTAGCTTGGTGAACTGTTTTTTGTTGTTTAATAGCTGAAAGTTGTGGGTGATCTTCTTGATGGCTAAAAATGATACATATTAGCGCTTCAAGAATTTCAAGGCCATAGAGGAGAAGAGATTGGGTATTGCATTGAAATAATCCTCACGAAATTGCTGGGGAGTGTGGGAGTGCCTCTGAAAATGTTTTTTGCAGTTTCACTCAAAAGGTAGTATCATATGAATATTTTGTTTAGTTGAGCATCAACCAAAGCTTTGGATGGTTTAAGCCCCGAAGAAGCTTGGCCTGGTCAGCAAGGCATTGTGAGGAACTTGAGAATCTTTATGAGCACTGCATATGTTCATCTTCTGAAACTACAGCAGAAGAAGTTTGATGAAGACATGAGGTGTATCTTTCTTGGGTAATAAAGCAAATCTGAAGTCTATTGGCCCATTGATTCTACAACCCAAATGAACCATGGTCATTCAATGAATGTCTAAAGCTAAATTAGCATTAGACCAATTTTAATCCAAATAAGTAAATGAAGGAAGATGAAGTTGCAAGAAGAGATTCAAGAAACCATCATTGGCAAGTACAGCTAAGAAATTGCTTAAAGCAATATTTCTACCATGAGTAATCAAAAGAGTGGTGATGACTCACGCAAAGTTGCAAGAAGACAAACCATCACAGGAAAGTACACACAAGAAACTAGCAGAAGTGATATTTACTACCATGAAGAATAACAAATTTACTTTGCTACTTCAAAATTTTAATTCTTCCTTAAATAAATCTTCATTGAAAAGTTTGGGTGTGTTCAGAATCTAACCTCTCTCATGTAGACAGCCCTAATGTGCTCTCCTTCTCTGTTAATGCCTCCAACTGTCTTCCAATCGTCCTTGATTTGCTTGCAGAGGGAAAACAAGAATAATGCTTATTCAAAAAACCATCAAGATAATCTGATAAAATTAAAAGAGTCAGGGAAAAATATGCACAAACAAAAGCAAATAAACCTTATCAGAATATTTTACCTCAAGATTCTACACAAATTGTGTCTGCACACCAATGTTGATGAGCAAAAAAGAGCAAAATATGCAGGAAAAACTCCTTTGATTGCTGCTTCAATCCATTCACATAAGCTAAAGCTTGTAAAGAACACAATGGAAGGAAAGCTTTTAAAGAGCACAATGGCGGTGAGGTTACCACAGTGTCGGTGCCTTAACTATAGTTATTTTTACATGGATATCCAATGGTGGTGTTGTTAACAAGGCGTGTGAAGTGCAGTCTTGGAGTCGTCAGCAAGAATTCTCCAACAAAATTCCAGTGCCATCTCTCTGGCGTGAGACTTTTCCATGGGCAAAGCCCACAATAAAGAGCCTATCAGCTAAATATATAAGTATATAATTTAGAATGTGTATATAAAATGTGACTCAATTGTTCAAATAAAATAAGCAATGGGATATGTTCAAAATTTATTAAATGATATTTTGATACAAATTTAACTCTATGAAAAATGTTTTTCTAGAAAATTATTATGTAGAGGTAATGTTTATCCACACGCCCCTTGCCAATAAAAATGTTTATAAAATCAAAAATCAAGTTTGATCAACAATTTCTCTTTTCAATGGATTTCAATAATTTTGATACAATTTTGATAAAGTGAAATATAGGTGGGAGATGGAATTTTGAGCCATGTTGTATTAAAATAAAATTAATGTTGAAGTTAAATGTGCACAAATATGGGAGGTGATATTGCAAGAACTAAATGAGCACATATATGATGCAATATCAACATGTGTAATGGAGCTAACTTCATTTGTCATTTCTCCATTCTCTTGGTGCTTCTATTAATAAGAACATGTCATTTAAATAAATGTATACTAGCTATTGCACTTTAGGTGTGCAATTGGTATGCCGAAGATTTGTATGGTTGTATTTGATTTTGTGTAGACATATTTGTTGAAACAGAAAATAGTTTACATAATAAAAGAAGAAAAAAATGAATTAAATTTAATGCAAATGGTTATTTGCCTTATTTGATTTTGTGTTGACATATTGGTTGAAATAGAGCAATTATTAAAACAACACATTAAAACACTGAAATGGAAAAAGTATAGAAAAAGAAATGAACTTAAAATTATGTGATATAAAAATGTAGAATAAGGATATATATACATTTATGAAAATGAAGTGTTTTTATGGAATGTTTATTCGCATTACATGAATGTATGCAAGTGAATACAATGGTATAGCGAAATTGCAACACGGTCACATTGAACTCCAATGTATCTGTAATAAACAAAAGATCTATTTAGTATTTGAAAAACGTCTAATACAAAACAGAATGTTGAAGTTGAAATTTAGTAAAAATTATTATTTACCTTTGGTAGAGTAGTTTGTAGGTCTTAGACAATGAGAGCATAGTGTAAATGAGCAATGAGAGGAGCCTGCACTAAAGGAAATAGAGATATAATTTACAACAAATAAGTTGTATAAATATTGGTAGTGAAGTAAATAAGAAAGTGACAAACCTGGAGTAGTTCAAATGCACTTTAAGAATCTGAGGAGTTTGAATTTGACATTGCTTTCAAGCAATTCTCTTTATTCTTCTGGCGAGCAACATATGGGCTTTTTTGCATGCGTGCATATTGTTGGAATGTGAAGGATGGGTTTTGTAGATCAAGAACTCTTGAAATGGCTGTGAATGTCAGGCCTTGCTGGTCTATGTTGTCAATGTCGATTGTGGCCCTTTGAAGTGTTAGTCCTTGTGACTTGTGTATTGTCAATGCCCATGCCATTTTAAGTGGAATTTGACGGCGAAGCCCCCGGCTTAGCAAGGTTATTAGGACCTTATTTGGATTGTTATGGTCCCAATGTGGTCCAATGTAATGCTTGAAATGAACAACAACAAACAAGGGTAGTTGAGGTAGTTTTTCACCTTCATTGTATACAATTTCTTTGACTTGACCAAGTGCACCATTCACGAGCCCTATTTCAACCCATATATTTGAACATAACATGACCTCTTAGCCAATAGATAAAAAATTTGAGCTTGAAGTTGTCCTTCATCTAGATTTGTGTATGCTGACCCTATAAGTTGCTCTGCAGTGGAAAGGGCAATAGGCGTAGCCAAACACAACATATGTTTGTTGTGTAGTAACACCAATTCATTTGTTGCAAAAAGATGTATGGCAGATAAGAAAATAGATTTTTCTATAGAATTGAGTGATGAACTTGAGCGTGACATTAGAAATTTCCATTCTTCTTGTGTAGGCTTTGCATTTCGTAGATTGGAGAGAATTGCACGAAAAGCAATTTGGGAAGGTTCATCACCAATTTGTCAAAATATTCTAGTCAATGTGACAACTATTGTGAAGTTGCACCATAGAGTCCCACCATAGGAGGTAGAAGCATACATGGGGATATATTTAACTGGTGGCAATTGACCCAAGTCACCAAAGAGAATAATTGAACCCCCTCCAACGTGCAGGTGGTTGTGGATGAGGAATGCTTCCCGTAGTCTCATGTCTTTACATTCTAGCAACTTTGGACCAATGAAGCTCATCTCGTCTATTAAAATGTACCTAATAAAGTACATGCTTTCTTGGAAGGTTGCAAGAGTTTTCCCTTGAGGGGGGCCATTTCTTTTATCGGAATGTGAAGGGAAAAATGAATTGTTGATGCTTGAATGTTGAATGCAACAACACCTATAGTTGCAAGAAGTAGTAATGGTGACTGGTGAATTGGAGTTGAGCTACTAAGGGCAGAATGCATTTTTTTATGAGGTGTGACTTTCCAGTGCCTACAGGTCCTTGAACAATAAGCTTTAGTGGTGGTTGCAATGGAAGAGTTCTTAGATGAGACAAAATTATATCGAATGATTTATACTGCTGAGTGGAGAAAGTAGTATGGGTGTGTTCATTGAGAACATGATACACTTGAAAGGTTGGCGTATTGGAGTCTATGAAAGTAGTAGAAAAATGCATTTGCAGAGGGGTGAGGCTGGTATGTTGCCATTCATGGTGCATGTCAATGTCACATCTACCAAGCATGTCTATTGCATCAAGCTGTATAGGAAGGTTTGGGTGCAAACTTAAGAGAGCCTGCCATTCTTCAAGGTTCTTTCCTTGTAACACACGGTCAATGCTTGAGTTGTTGCTAGCATCCAATCCTTCAACTGGACTTGGATGTGTGCGGTGTACATGCCATAGCCTGTATGTAGAAGAGAACCTTTCCCATTGTGATATAATTTGATGTTCAGAGGAGCCAAATTCAATGTCAATGTTTTGAAATGGGCAGTATAGAATTAGTTCACTCCAACCAAATTCATGAAAGCTTTTGTCGTCTCTTACAAGTATGCTTGTGAATCAAGGGGAGATGTGAACAATTGCATTTTGGGGGTGTGGCTTTCATTGTTCTTTTTTGCGAGACGCTTTGTAGGTCCATTTTTGGGTCACTTCAACGAGAGGCATTGCCTCTAAATGCATGGGTCAGACCATGTAGGCATCAATGTAGGTATGCGATGTGGTAACCGACGTGGGTGAGATTGCGACACGTTGAAATTTGTGGTGATTAACATTTAAAGAAAAAAATGCCCTACTGGATATGGAAAGGGGAAATTGCAATAAAAGGTGGCAAGTCTCTTGTGCACTAATATCATGATCCATAAGGCTATGAGTAAGCAATTTTCTAAACACATTTGGGGAAGGCATTTCTGATTCTAAATTGGTTGAAATGTGAGATAACATGGCATGATATGTTTTTGATTTGTGCTCATCTTTTGCTGCATATTTTGCAATATATTTGAGAACAACATCAATTGATAGTACAGGTTGGCAATCTACATTAGCTCTCCAGATAGAGAGGATAGATGGGTTGTGAAGGTTCAAGCGATCATCATTGCAAGCTAGTGTGTGCTTTGGTTGAGCAGTCTCATCTTTTGAGAACTTGAATTATCTTGTATGGACCATGGTGCTTTATACTGATAGATTGTAGATGCCCCTTTTCTCCTAAGGCATGTTAGCAATGTACATTTCGTGTGGTGTTGAACACGATTTAGCAGCTCACAATAGTCAAATGAAGGGTTGGCTGACATGATCCTTGTTGTATCCAGCAAACAAGGATCATCAATAATAGACTAGGGAAATGTTTGGTTTCTCAACGGGAGGCTACATGGGTTCCAAGCAGAGACATGTTTATCTATGTAATCAAGTGCACTTTGTACGAATAGATCGTTATTCCATTGTAAATTGCTAATGTTTGGTGCTTGTTTAAGCCATAAGAAACCATGGATATGTGCAGATCCTCTGTGCCGCCATTCATACCTACAAACAGATAATTTTTTAGCAAATGATCAAAGTAAGAGTGTAATTTAAGAAAGAAATGATGATTCATAGCAAACAATTAAAGTAAGACTGTATTGTAAGAAATGGAGAGAAGAAAGGTTTTACCTATACCAATATTCTAATGCACCAAGGATTTTTTCCAACACCTCTTCATGAAATGCAGTGAACCTATGGTGCATGTATATTGCGGTAAAGTAAGAGTGTAATTTAAGAAAGAAATGATGATTCATAGCAAACAATTAAAGTAAGACTGTATTGTAAGAAATGGAGAAAAGAAAGGTTTTACCTATACCAATATTCTGATGCACCAAGGATTTTTTCCAACACCTCTTCATGAAATGCAGTGAACCTATGGTGCATGTATATTGCGGTAAGGTGTGGATTTTGAACAATATTTTGGATCCTCCATCTAGCAGAAATTGAAGGATTTGAAGGTGACTTCGTAGGCATGATGGTATACAAGTCTGACCATTTTGTATCTATTGCACTAAGGGTGAAGAAGAGTGATGGGCAACCAATTTGAATGACCATGTCAAAAATTTCACCCTGCCTTTGGGTCCAAAATGGACAAGTTTCACAAATTGATGAGCTAAATCGCATGAGTTGATCTGAGAGTTTGTCGTCTGGCATGTCCTTCAATCTTTGGCAAAGGTCAAAGATGGTCGAGGGTAGGAGGTTGTTATTTAGATGTTTGTTGACAAATACAGAGGAGGTTGCCTCGCTACAGTGACGCATAATAATATTTAGTATGAAGTACCTAAAATGAGGGTGTTGGCCAAACCTATTATCATGGTACCTTAGAAGATGGAGAGCATATTCATGAAGTTTAATATCTTTGATACGTTGTTGTTTGAATGTAGCTATTCCTTTTGGAAAGAAAGTGGGGAATTCCATAGCAAATAGTCCTTCAGTGGTGTATTCATTTATAGGAGATGGAGAAATGGGTGGCCATGCAATGATTGGTGTTGGTCGTCCCACCCCTAGTTGTAGCAAAGAGCGCACTTCTTCGACCTCAATACGTGCATGCAGGAGATTTGACACAAAGGAAGTTGTTGTGAACATGTTCTCTTCTAAGACGTCGTATTTTGTGTCACTTGTTTCCATGTAGCTGGATCTGTGGTATCTGGATTTGAAGCTATTGCATAAATAAGGTTTGGGATGTCAATGGAAGACTCTGGCAAAGTGGATAATGCAAGCTCATCTATTTCAACATCTTTGTAGAATGGGTCGTTGGACATCTTATATTTAAGTGCTTCGTGGATAGGTCCTCTACTAACGTGGAAACTATATGGTTGTTGGCCTATTTTTTCCCTATTAACTATTAGTATATCAAGATCAGTAATATGCCTGGTAAATGGGATGCAATTGCAGATATATCTTGAGGAAAGCAAATAGTGTGGCCACTATATTTTAGTTGCCCCCCCTTGCATAGGTAACTTGAAGGATTGGGCTAACCCTTTCTATTAACATTTCTTCAACTTGGGATAGGATATTTAAACACAGAGGTTGCTCGCCAGGGTCCATGTTGTTCGACTTTAAGAAGCGATGGTCATTCTTTTCAGATGTGAATCTATAACAAGTAGTGATTCCATTTGACTGTCTAGTTTTGATTTTGGGATATCTTTCCATGCAAACCATACATTTAGACATTTTTTATAAGATATCTAACTGGGAACGGAAGGCATTTCTAGTAGTGAAAAATTCTTGTGAAAAAGGTGGTGAAGGGTGTGTTTCAATAGATGGGTTGGGCTGAGCTATATTTAGCATTTGAGGTGCAGTTGTTTGTTGGTGGGGCATGTTATTTGTTGGTGGGGCATGTTATTAGGAGAAGAGAGTGTAGATGTAGAGGCTCCATCAACAAGAATTTGATAGGTTTCATGTCTATGTTTGTTAATTTGGTCTTTCCTTGCATGGTATCTTGTATGTTGCATTTGATTTAGTCATGAACGTTTTTCTTGCAATCTTGCATTTTCTGCCTCCATAATAAGGAATGTTGAGGATAAAAGTAATGATTTTTTTTGTGAGAGAAAATTACAAGAATATAAAGACTATACACATATAAAAACCCAAACATATAAAAAAAAGGACAGTTAATGTACATAATGTTGTAAAAAAAAATAGGGATGGTTTTCATTTGTATAAGTGATTCCAATTGTATATGTGAAATACCACGTTCATTTTGACATAAAAGGAGAACATATGCTACGAATAAAATATACAAACTATACATACTATATATGTATGTATATATTATATAATCAAAGGACATATAATGGTGTGGTACAATAATTTGGAACTCAAGATGAAACAAAAACATATAAAGAAATGGACACATTATGTACATAATGCTTAAAAAAAAAAAAGAAACAATGTTCATTTTTATAAGTGATTTCAACTGTATATAATTGTATTATACCTTGTTTAAGATATAGACATAACTATAGGGAGACAAAATATGCATAAAAGCATAAAATCCAATTTTTAACAATGACGACAATCAAAGATAGTTGTTTGATGGTGAACGGTATTGTGGTGCAAACAAGGGTTAAGATTGTTCAAACTAATTTGATCCTAAATTCCTTTAGATAATACCTGTTTATTTCTAAAGCAATGAAATTAAAGACCATGTAATGTATTATATCTATTTAAATGAGTGGACTATTAAAAATTATAATGTTCAAACCATAAATTGTAGTTTAGTTTTTTGGTGTCCTTGTGAAGGGAAAGTTCTAAATGGCGCATTAAGAGCATTCAATACAATTTCAAGAATGAAGATGATTGAACATACTTAAGTGATTGATTTAGCTCGATGTAGAAGAACCTTTATTAGTCCCTGCCTAACGTTCATACTTTTAGCAGTTTTTTTATTTTTACTTATTTTCTAACTCACTGAAAGCAACTTTACTCCTCTGTTTCTATTGTCCTGCATTTATCAATGGTATTGCAGGTTTGGTGGATTTGTTTCTATCTAAAGATATTTCAAGATATTTCAGTAAATTTCTCTATGCAGGTCTCTGTTAATAGATAAACTTGTTAGACTACAAGTATGTTATTCATCATCAACTATGGAACTCATTTTATCAGATTTCATCCCTAATGGAAATATTTACCATTATTTGCATACAGGGATCTAGGGCACTAACCCCAATGCATTTTTAGATTGCGTTGAAAACTGCTAAAGCACTTCCATGTTTCCACCATTATTGTAAAAGCCTCCAACACTACATTTTGATACCAAGTTGGCAATATTCTCATGGTTGATGATTTTGAGCTTCACTTAACAGATTTGGGATGTGAAAAGCTAAAATAATGTTGATTCTTATATAGCTCAATTGTTTTAATAAAAATATGTGATGTATATTGTCTTGAGGAACTCAAGGGATCAAGCCTAATAGATTACATTCTAGTGTTGCAAAATATACACCAGATGGGATTATTGAAAAGACTTTAATCAATTTCAAACAAATACATTTGTCATGTGTGATGTCAAATTCCATGACTTTTACTAACATTCCACAACCTGAGATAAAATGCGAGCTTTGGAGAGGGTATGGACATCCATTGAAGCATAGCTTAGAGAGGGTATTTCTCAAATGTTGTTGCAGCTGCCGAGACTACACCTGAGCCGTTTGACAAAATACCTCACTGAAATGTGCAGCTACAGCAGTGGGATGTGAACTGTTTAACAAAATGTGTCAAGAAATGGAGATTGCTAAGAGGATAAATTTTAGAAATCAAAATTAATTTTACTATTTTCCAGAAATTACTATTTGTTTAGATTGTAAACCCTTAATTGACAGAAACGTAAAAACCATTTTATGTTTTCTAAAAAAAATTGGTGCAAAAGAGTAATATAAAGGACACATACAAATAGAAGAAAACTAAGAATCTGTAATTTTTGTATAGAATTGCCATTGCATACCATATGAAGAATGATTATAAAAGACTTCAAAATCAGTAGGGGAAAAAATTAATTTCCATTTTCTGGAGCATATGTAGATGAACAGTGTGGATAGTAAGGTACCTGCTGGATGACAAATCACAACAAAACTTCAAACAAGCAGCTGGAAAACAATGATCACAAGCTCCAAACAAAAGGCAGATGAATCAGAACAGCTGGAAAACAACGATCAGAAGCTCCAAACAAAAGGCAGAAGAATCACAAGGAAAAGAAGAAAGGGATAATTAAATAATTATAAGTCTGCTAGGTCGGTGATTATACATGAAATATCAATGTCGAGGCGGCAAAGACAACACTGATATTTATAGATACACATACAAAGGTGGCAGGGAGCATTTATCTCTAGTATATGCAAATGAAGCCATCTTACCTTCCGACATCAAATCTATTCAAACAAGATAAGTAGAGGAGACTATTTTTGGCACAGCTGGGGGCTGGTATGGTAATCCATGGAGAAATAATTAAGATTGGATTGCAGTCACATCTGTTCATCGGGAGTAACCGTGTTCATTGTTTTAGATTTAATCTTTTCTATATTTTATTATATGCACAAATACAAAAACTATCATGTGCGGCAGTCAAATCTAATAAAGGAAAATGAAAAGATTTTTTGCCCACATAAGGGAACAGTTATTCCATATAGCGTGTGCCACTAGCAGATGAGTTACATTTAAAAGGCTGGAAAAATCATGTCTCCAGCTCAAATATCTACTATCTGTAAAACCTTTCGACCTTCAATGCAGCACCATTATGACCAGACAGTCAGAACTTAAAATTCATTATGATAACTGGCCTGCGTACATCCCCTGACCACAACGAATGAAAAGGTTCGATTCCATATTGTATCAAATTGAGGTCAAGCATTTAAGATTTAATCTCACCAAACAAACCAATGGGAAGGATCACTTTATTCATCAACGAAGGCTTGTTAGAAAATCTGTACCATTGAATGCAAATTTCAGGTTTGGGCCTTTCAAATTGGATACGCCTTCGGCATAAAACATATACCCTAACGGGTATTATGCATTTGGCATATTGAATAATGTTGTGTTGGTTTATTTTTTATTTTCTAATTGATTATTTGATTTCCTCTAAAGATAAGCCAATTCTTATAATCAAGACTCTCAAGTTAGTAGCCAACAAATAGGAAATAATTATCACAATCGTATTCCTCTATACTTTAAGTTTTGCAAGACCTAGGGGGTAGCCCTTCACAATATCAATGGATTTTCACTTAGCTTATATCAGGATATTGATTTAACATACATGTTGTGTTGGTTTATTTTTTATTTTCTAGTTGATTATTTGATTTCCTCTAAAGATAAGCCAATTCTTATAATCAAGACTCTCAAGTTAGTAGCCAACAAATAGGAAATAATTATCACAATCGTATTCCTCTATACTTTAAGTTTTGCAAGACCTAGGGGGTAGCCCTTCACAATATCAATGGATTTTCACTTAGCTTATATCAGGATATTGATTTAACATACATGTTTTCATGAAATGCACCAATAATACATGGAAATTTGTCAAAATGGGCTAAATTCTTGGAGACTTAAATGTAATATTGGCTTTGAGAACATATACATAAATTAAGAACAAACTAAAAACATGTAATTCAAGTGATTTCTCATTTTGAATGACCTTGGGCTTGTAACTAACATTCTCACTTGGATTGGTGGCTTAAACCATTGGTAATAGAGTCAAAATATCATATAAATATTTTTTGAACAACAATTTGGAATTAAATTTAATGGAAATCTACTTATTATTGTCTTACAATAATATTCCCTATGTCTAGATTCATATTTAAATCTTCTTAACAATCCCTGAACATTTTAAGACCCGGCATTTCAAATATAGCATATTACTCTATTACTTGAATAGAAGCCATAAAAGAAATTCATTACACCATAATGCAAAGATGAAACCCAAAAGATCCTTGATCAATTTTATTCATAATAGAAATAAAATTTATGTATTGCTATACAGAGAGATTTACATTTGCATTCACTCTCTTTCCTAAAAAAACCTAGAATAGGACCTAACCAACCTAAAACAAATTCCTCTAATTACAAAATATCCAAGATCCTCAAAAATGGCTCAAAAATCCCTTTTATAGATAAAAGGGAGTAAACAAGCTTAGAGGCATGAGCAAATGTCACATTTTCATTTGGCAACTTGTTCAAAGGATCAAATCAAAACTAATGCTACTGCCCTTTAATAAGACAAAAAGGTACAATGCTAGAAGACAAAATAGTTGCAGAAGTCGCTATAGAAGATACTCCTTTGATATGCATAATGAGACAAAATTGGGAGGATGTATGGTTTATCAGTTATACTTCACCACCCATATTGCAAAGGTACTTTTTGAAGACCAAGGAAAGGCTAGAATCTGCCTAACATAATTTTGATGAGAAGAATATTCCTCATCAATCCATCTCTTTGCAGCCTCAGAAAACTTTATTTCATTTGCCTCCAATTTTATTAATTTATCCATTGCAGTACTACACTTATCCATAGATCTATATTATCATCTACAAAAAAGGAACTCAAGAGGGGGAGACAAGATATCACTGAACTCAGACCTCCATGATTTGTAATCCTTAACCTCCCCATCCTCTAACAAGATTTTGGGAATTATACCCCTTTCCAATTCTTCAAAAAATTCCAAAGTCTACTCCATGGCTAGTTGAAAACTCTCACGGATAACCAATTATCTTCAAAAGAGTTTTGAGTTTATAAAAATGGCCAGTAGCTCACTTGGGGCATTGATATCAAAGTTTTCCCTATTAATCATCTTGCCAATTAATTGATTTCTAGGACTCTAAACATCTTGAAGGCTTTTAAGTTGAGCTTTTACTTGGACGTGGATAGAATGAATATTAGCTATTGTAAATTCTAAGTATTCTCATGATGACCTAAGATGTAGGATAACCTTAGCCTAATAGGCTATCAATAATCTTTGCGAGCTTCTCCTTCTTCTCCATCTTTACCTTTTGTTCAACCTCCTTGCTTTCATTGAGCTCCTTTCTCAATTTGTTGACATCCAAAGTTAGACCCATCTTCTCCTAGGTTTCCTTATCATCTACCACATTTTGAGGAGGAAGTAGCCCTATAACAACATTAGCTTTCTCATGAATCTTCAAATTCAATGCATTAGTTTAGCTAGGTTTGCTTCAAACTTCCTCACATATGCTTCAATGAACATAGTAGTGTTCATTGTTATTGTTGCTACTTGCAACGCACCAATATCCCTCAATCTTCTAAAAATCAAGTTGTTAGTTAATTTATTTGTATTGTTAATCACCTAGGGCTTATTTGTTTTAGGAAAAATGGACCAAATCGTCAAGGTCTCATGCCTTGGATTAACCTTGACCCACAATAAAGTGAATATGTGTGTTCCTTAGAAGACAACAATAGGACATCACCTTCTTGCCTTTTGATGGTATCAAATACAATTGCAGATGATATATCCTACCCCTCCAACAACAAACAACCACTTTTTCTCACAATTTATCTTCCTTTTTCAAGGGTCGTATTCTATAGGTCAACATTAAACTCAGCCCATATTTGGGAGACAATTTTTTCTCATTCTCCTATGTCATTTTTGTCTTTGCTTCCTCCATCTTTTTCTTGAAATCCTCACCTTTATTCTTTAGGAGGAATTCTTTGAATTCCTTGGTGATAATGAACTGATCATCATACATAAATTTAGTACATGCTAGGGCTCTAACATCATCCACCACTTTCCCACTTGTCTCCAAATTTATCAATAATCTATCATCAGATGGTATCTTGACCACAACCCTTGATGGTGGGTGAATCATTTATCTCATCTCTTAATCATCTAGGATGTCATCATCGTCGAGAGGGTAATCCACCAAGGATTCCATTATAGGAGCATTTTTTTGTAGTGGAGTTACTTGTTGAGAACTTTGTTGTTCCTCCATCTATGTTGAGGGACCAATTCTATCCACTTGAGGCACATGCATAGGTACATTGGTCAACCTTTATAAGAAGGGTCAACCTTCTTTCTTCTTTCCTTTGCAATTCGGATTTTAACCTACTGCTCTCTTATCCTTATCACCTCTACTTCTAAAGAACAATTTCTAATTAGATCTTATATTGGCTCATGCTCATGTACAAAAGTTGTTAATTTATATCTCATCCTGGCATCATGAATGAAGTACTCAAGGTCACACTTCCTTTTTTTTACCCTCATTATATAGGGTATCAATTTATTCAATAATAATTCCAAACCCTCTCTAGTAATGACTTAGAAAAATTTAATGTAGAGGGTAGAATGGCATGCTTCTTTTAATTATTGAAGTGAGTCTTATCCAACTCATTGAGTTGCCACATGATTTCCAAAAAGGAAATTTTATTTGGTACAACTCTTCGTAAAATATGAGGTGCCACAAGGGCACCATAAACTCTAATCACCATGGCATCTATGTAGAAGAGCCAATCACCTGACTTGTGGTTGACTCCTAACTCTAGTTGTTGGTCCTTTGGCCTGAGGAATCTTCTAACCTTTTCAAACAATCTCCAATCCACTTGTTGGCCCACATTTATCAATATTCCCAAACAAAAAATTCCTCAAAGATGTTATAATTGGACTTGTCACAATTACTATCCCAAATGTAAATCTATTCTTGCGCCAACAATAGCCTTTTCTAAGAATCATGGGATCTGATTTACATGTGAGGAGACCATATTTCCTTCCATTGAAGAGAAGAATGTAGCAAAGCAAAGAATACCATTTGAAATGAACAATATCATCATTGTCTCTAATAAGTCCTTGTGAATTTCATTAGAAATATCCCTACTTTGAATATCAACCCCTAATACCGTGTTGGCATTTGGGTTTTGTAGTCCATCCCAGTACTTGGCATAGAGAAAAGTAGGTTTTGACAAAGTAAACTTCGAAAAGATCATAGTTGAATGGCTCCAACTCTCCACTGGAAACCTCTTTAGTTATCTATTCTTCCCTCAATCTCTAATATTTCAGTAGTTGTCCCTCGATCTCTAATATTCCCTTGTTATGCTCGAAGGTCAATTCGAAACTAAGCATTCCTATCCAGATTAAAAACTTCACTGTAAACATAATTTATTTCAAAGCTTTCTAGAAAAGCTCATGTTCCACTATAAATTGCCCTCTTTTTGGGTTATAGACCTTTGCCACAACTCTGATCAAATCAACCTTGATGAAAACATTGGGCACTATTAATCTCCCAACCCCTAGTCTCTATACGCTGCAAATTGGTTTGCCATCCAGATATTTTTTTGAACCCATGCTTAAATAAGGCATACCCGTGGATGGGAATTGCGGTGTCTCTACAATAATCATTTTTATCTATAACCCTATCAGGAAAAATTCCAGAGCCTTGAGCGAGTCTAGGTCTCTTTGATGATCCAAGTAATTGTGTTATAATATCCTCATCTAAACTCCTTTTAATGCCTCTCGATGTTTTGGCCATGACTACTTAGGGTTAGGGTTTTGTGTTTACAAAATTAGGGCTTAGGGTTTTCTCATCTTTCTATGAAATTCTCAAACTTCATGCAAAATTCGGCCAACCCAAGGTCCTACACAGGCTTCAATTTCAAACACCTTCCCTAATACACTAGAAAAAACCATTTCGAAGACAAGAATTCAACAAGAAGGAATAAATTACTTACTTCTTAATTGCTGCAACAAACTCTGGAAAAGCTTCTTAAAACCCTCATAAAGCAAGAATTCATCACAATTTTCACTCTGCAATTCTTTCTACAGTCTAGCGCAGGCAAATGTAAATGTAATTATGTCAAGATTTTGAAGGAAATTGGTACGTTTAGGCTTAATTCACCATTAATGTTTGCATGCACGAAGGTGTTCCCTACAAGTATTCGTTCCTAAAATCTGAACGTAGGTCGTCGATCTTTTGAAATCAATGGCTATCGCGATCATCCAAATTTCCTTATGTGAAAAGAGCGACACCTTTTCTTCACCATGGAACATGACATGTGTCAACATTATGGGACTTCACAAAAGCTAGATGAATAAACAACATGCTCTTACGAACATGTTAATTCCTACAATATAGCACAAGGTGGCAGCAGCGAAATACGTTGCAAGATTTTGAGAACTCACGGAGAGAACCAAGCTTTCTCAGGACTACCATGTGGTCAAATCAGATCGGATGGAAAAAAGCATATTACATCAAAGAGTTTAACCCAGCTAAGGAACATGGTGAAAAACCATATTTAGGTGCAACTATTAAAGGGAAAGCGAGGCTATTAATTGCTCAATTGAGAACGGGGTCCCACCATCTTAGATGTGAGACTGGTAGGTGGAAGACTCCTAAGGAAACTTGGGAAGAAAGAACGTGCCTATTTTGTAATAAGGGAGTGGTGGAAACGGAGTGGCACTTCGTCATGGAATGCACAGCGTACGAAAATATCCGTAATCAGTACTCAAATATTTCAGATGTGGGCAATATGCAGCAGTTATTTGAGGAGGATAAGATAAATCAGACGGCTAGCCTCCTAGTCAAAATTAACAACAGGAGATCTGATCTGGAGAAGAGTCTGGAGACAAACTAAGTTGTTGATTGTCTCGGTCCCATAGGTTGTTTAGTCTCGTGGACGTCATTAAAATCTTTCATTCATTCATTCAAAAGTTTCACAACATAAGAAGTTTGTGCGAAATAAAAAGTAACCCCTCTTTTCAAATATGTGGAGGGAATTTCGCTCAATCGTGGGACGACCTTTTGGAAATAAAAGGTCCCATGATACAAAGAGCTAGGGTGATTCAATTAAATAAGGAAAATTGACATCGGTTGGGATAAAAGTAGGGACCACTTGACAAACTCAACATTAAACAACTTAAAGAATTTAAAGCACACGTGCTGAGACAACTTGAAACACTAGGAAATGGGGGCTGGTAGGGCATGAACCAAAGAGCTTAGTGAAATGACTTAGAGACTAAAAACTTGGAGGGCAAGTCAACAACCAAAATGAATGAAAAATGGTAAGTAATTTGCTTATGACGAGCGTGGAACCTATGCATGTTAGCTTCAAGAGGACATGTGTCACCATTTTGCATGATTGCGAGGAAACATAACATATATGAAAAAGTGCCTAAAAAATGGGGAAAGCTTGTGAAATAACACCATGTGTCCAATGGGGCCGATGAGGTCGAGAACGAGCTCATTCGAGCTCATTCGGTGCCAAGGAAAATGGGGTCAGTCGAAAAACACAGTCTAGGGGCCTTGAAGAAATGACATAAGGGGCCAAGTGACCGAGGCCAACAGTCAACAAAAGATTATAAAGTGCAAGGGCCCAACTAGGGTTTAGGGTTTTCTCAATTCCTAATAAATTGTTTCTTTCATTTTGCCAAGGATCACAACACTTTACAAATTTTTAGAGGCTTGTATGGGCAAAGAGCCAAGACTTTGGAATAGTGTTATCATTGTGAAGGTTTTATGAATATTTTTAAAATAATTTTAAATGAAAGTGAATAATTTTATATGAGAAATGATTGTGAATGTATGTAAATAAACTAGCATACATATATTAAATATTAATATATATAATACGTCAAGAGTTAATTTTTTCTTGAGGCGCCTATCTTCATCAATTTATTCAAAACAACAATAAACTGCCCACATGCTATCATTGTTTCAATCAATCAAATAATATATGAGCAAAATAAATCCACAAGAAAGACACAATAGTGAAATAAAGCCAAAAAAGGCTCAATAGCATATTAGAGGTTAAATGCAAAGATGCTTAGTTGTCTTATGAGTTCCTCGTGAAATTTGAATTGATTGATTTTAATTATATTTTGATTTTCAATACATATGTCCAATTTCTTCTTTAAACAAACGTGATACAGTTGTCAATTAAGATAAGATCAAATATTAAATTTATGTATTTTCTTCACAAAGATACAAGATAAGGTAACCAAACCCTAGTTTTGATTCTAGCGCATATTAAGAAAATGTAGCCTTGCCAAGTTCCAAACCAAATGAGCCCTAGCAAGTCTAATAGACTCAACTTGGGAGACTTTTCATCCCACTCAATAATAAAACAACCACAAATAAAAAGCAATAAACCTTGCGACTCGTTGAATCTTTGTTTTGTTTTACTGCAACAACAAATTATAACAATGTAATTGGTTTCAACAAGACTAAAGCCAAATTTGTGATAGCTAAACTCAAGTGAATCCAAAAAATATAAAGTCAAACCCACAAGAAATCCAATTCCAAGAGAATAAAGTCAAACCTGCAACCACGAAGTTTTGAAACGGTTATAATTCAATAGCCTTTTTTAATAGAGGTCTTTGTGAATTCAAAGATAAGAACATCTAAAGAAAGTTGTGAATAAAATAGATTTAAAACTGTTTTAAAAACAAACCAAAAAACCAAAAAACTATTGAAAAATAAATACACTATTAAAAAAAATTACAAATAAATACATTGAAATTTCTTCTAATTATAAAAAATATATTTGTGTTACTACTATAAATAAATGTTCACTCTAAAAACTTAAAAATTTATTAATGACACTAAGTATTTAGTTTTAATTTATTTTAATAGAGGTCTTCATGAATTTGTGAATAAAACATCTTTAAAACTCCTTTAAAAACAATGCAAAAAAACTAAAAACTATTGAAAAATAAACAAAAAAAAAATACACTATTGAAAAATAAACAAAAAATAATTACAAATAAATACATTAGAATTTGTTATAATTATAAAAAATATATTTATGTTACTACTATAAATAAATGTTCACCCTAAAAACTTAAAAATTTATTAAATGACATTGGCATTTTAGTCTTCTTTAATTTATTTTTAATTCAAATTGATTTTAAAATCTAAAAGTAATATTACTACCACTTACCTAATACATCTCTCCTCACAGAATTATTTTATTTTACTTTAATTTATATATTTTCTAATATTCAAAACAAAATACTGTATAAATATATATTATAAAATTAAAAAAACTTATAATCTATGAGAATGATAAATATCATTGCAATGAGAAAAAATGATGAAAATAAGTGCCTCAACGTATTTTATAAAAATAATAAAATCATTATAAAATTGATTATGATATAAAAAAATAAGTATTTTCGAGTGAATAAGATATCAAATTGATTTAGAACTATTTTTAAATCTACTTTAAATCTGCTTGAAAAAATGTCTACATACAATCTAATAATATACTTATTGCATTGTCATCTGAATCAACTAAACTAAAGAGCTCTTCCCCACATTGAATCTTTATCTTTGATGATGTCACTATAATATGCCCACGAGCTTAGTAAAAAAATAGAATCCTAAAAAAATACATCATCACATTGTCACATAAACATGTGTCCTCTAAATCAAATGGATGAGGCTCCTTGTTGCTCTTATAAGAGACACTCATAATGCCACGTATACATTAATTTAGGGCTTGCTAGCCTCTTACATAAGAATCTTTACAGAAAATGGAGGGGAGTCTTGTATGAGCCAAGCAACTATAGCATGGAGGTCGCCTTTAGCTATCACCAAACATGGTCCCCATTCTTGTTTTATTTTCCTACCATACACTGTCACATGGATCTGTTCTTCTTTCATGAAATATCCACAATGCAAGCATTTGGTGATCTCTACACATTTAGTGCATGCAATTCCCATTAGTAACTGAATAAGTGGACAGTGAGAACAACTTTTCTTGATAAATTATTATAATATGTATTTTGTAGTAATTGATATATTTTTGTTTTATTTTCATTATAAATACAAGTATACACTTATATGGACACTAGATTTCATGTATCTATTTGGTGTCATTCTAATTTCTTGCATAAATTATATGTTATCCTACATAATATAAATGGCATATGTATACTTGTACTTGAAATCAATAAAAATATTATATTATCAATTACAAAGCTTTTGAGGTATCTACACAAAAAGGTTATCACCTATAATACACAATATATTGCTATAAATATAAATTACTAGCTATGTGTAGGGAAATAAAGTATTAATACAATAATATATTTTATTAATGATAAAACAACCAATGAGAAATCAAGCCTAACTAAAGAAATGGGGTTATAAAAATCATTGAAAGCTCAAGAAGGTTAGATTATCTTAGCTCCATTATGTCAATTTAGGGTTGTCAAACATTGATTTTTTATGTCGACGATGATTGACAATTAGAATCTAACTTCCACACATTTTTTCCACTATTATAGATCTTCCCATAATGCTTTCTCTACTCCTAGATGAGGCTAGACTAGTAATCTAGTTCTTCTATTATAGTATAATCCTAGTGGTTGGATTTTGTACTCTATTCCTCTACTTTTTAGCACTCATTTTCCTTCATATTTTAAGAAGTGATATTGAGAAGCATCTTAAGGAGAATACTAATGTGTATAGGGGAATTGTGATACTTCCTTAATAACTAGTTAATCCTCACTATTTATGAATAAATTTGAATACGTGCACCATGTAAAATGCAAGATGCCTAGATGATAAGTGAATTATGTAGTATATATTTATGTAAGTGGTAGTGCAAGCTCTTATTCTCTATGTGATATAGTGTAAATGAGATATAATATCTAGTGTAAATGAGATGACATGATATAGTTTAAATGAGATATAATATAGTGTAAATGAGATGTGATATAGTGTAAGATGCTTTCTTATAAAGACAAGACCCATGGTGCTCAATTTAAAGTGTTTTTTTCTTAGGAGGGTCAACTTAGGAAGGTGAGAACCTAATTTTGAATTAGGAGAACTAGGTTACAATTGTGATCTTGCCTAAGGGACATATGCATGACTAAAGTCTAGTCTATAGCGATTAAACATGTAGAGATGGATTGGTCTTCTATAGTGATGAATCAATCAAATAAATGATAAGCTCAAAATTAGGGTTTTCTTATATACAAAATAAGGCAAAATTAAGCACAAGTCAATCACATTTATGATTATGCTTTACTCCTCTAGAGCATGAAAGGACACTCAACAATACAAATAGTCTTAATTGTTTATTTATGTTCATTATTCAACTACATGTACTTTGGGAATCCAAAAGCTCACGTGAGTGGCATTAAGAGCACATTTCTCACATGGATAGTATTATATGCCAATAGAGAAAAATATAACAAATGAGACATTTATCAACTCTATTAATTTTAGTCAATAGTCACTTTTAAAATCTAAAATAAATTGTATGTATAATTTTTGTATTACTAATAATAAAAAGGCCTCTTCATAAATTCACACACATTAATGGTTACTATTTTGTATTACTATTAATTTGCATTAATTGGTAACTGTTATTTTTACAAACAAGGCAATGTTTTGGCATTACACATCCTTACTTGTTTATGCCTACGTCAATGATTGCTTATTGTCCCATTTTTGGCCCTACAAAACAAAAAAGGAAAAGTCAAGTGCAACATGTAAACATCTTATTTAAAATTAAAAGGAAAAGATGGATAGGAGAACTCATTATTTCCTTGGGGGTTTAGATATTATTGATCTTGCTCATTACTCAGCATCCATCTAATTCCTACAAAATGAAAAAAGAAAATAAATTTAAATGTTGTATTATGGAATTCTATGGAAAATTTCAAGGAAAAGAATACTCGCCATTTGAATGAGCATAAAATCACTACTTGAGTTGTTCATTGCAATGTACCTATAAAATCGATCATTTTTCCTTCATGTCAAATAAGCTAATAAAAATAAAATTCAAGTTTCTTAGTGGCCATTTTCACCTACATATATGCTAAATTTGGAGCTCTAGCCCATTTATGACTAAATTAACCACAAAAATAGATTAAGAACAGAGTAAAAGACAATGGTCATATGGATAACTATGGCTTATTGTGACAGACAAAGGCAGGTACAAAAATATACAGAAAATCCTTCCATTTATTTTAAATGAGGAAATGTTGGAAATGTCACTTAAAGCATAAATTTTGGGATGGGTAGCATACAAAATTTTATATTGGCATGTAGAACCAAAACATGTTTTTTTTATATTTAATGATTTTTCATTATTTTTACAATATTTTTTGTATTTAGGGTTGTGATCAACAAAACCATCAACTCATAAAAGTACTAATGGTTTTTCCAGAATTAGTAATCATTATAGTTGTGATAAAGTCACCATAGTCTTGGAAAAATTATTATGTTCATGATGGAATTATCACAATCATTCCATCCATAATAAAAGCATCATGGTTGTTTTACAAGTGTTCCCTAGAAAAACCAATGATTTCATCAAGACTAAAAGAAAATTAAGGATTGAAAAATTTCCACAAATTTTTGGAGTTGATACTAACTAGTTTTTATTTGTGGGTATTTATAGTATGGCCATCAGGTATAATGAAGCCCAATGTTAAGATTCTTAATTTATTGGAAAATAAAGAGAGGGATGTATTAGAGAGGTGGGACAAATGAGACTGGAATGAACATGTCCTTAGTGCTACTTTCCAACATGCTTTTATTTGACATCTTGATTTATTAGGATGTACATAAAAACATCTTACAATTCCTTGTTGTTGGGGGATGAGTGGAAAATCACCCTTTACAACACTTAAAAGATCTTAGGAATCCTTATTACTAGAAGCAATTCCATCCTAAGGGATGTTGAAAATATGAATGACACTTAGGCTTAGGATTTTCATTTTAGAAATGTAGGTGGTAACAAGGATGCCAAGGGTGTGCAAGAAGTTGAGTCCACTTTTTGGCCAAAAAGTGGAAGTGTTTTCCCTGATTTTCAGCATTTAACACATTTGACCTCAAAATTTGAAGCACTTAGAGATGAAATCTTTAAAAAAGTCAGTAATCATAAAATGTAGTGCTCAGAGTCTAGTTTCCAAATATGTAATTTATTTCAATACCCAAATTGTACAAATTGAGTTTTAATAGGCATTTCTAAAAAAACGATTGTTTAAAATTAGTTTATTTTTACCATACCATGCACGACATCCATATTTTGACTTAAATTATCGTATTTTTCTAAATCCTTTTGGGATAAGTTTTATGACTCGCTGAAGCTTGTTCTTGATATTTTTTGTAATTTTTTATTGAATATTTCTTTTTGTTAAATTTTTATTAGGAAAATTTGTCGTTTTGAAAAATTGTCGTGTATGACATGCATAAGATAACCTAAACTTATCATTTTATTTTTCATTTTTTTTAAATTGAAAAGAATTGTCTGAAGTTTGTTCTCATGCATTCTGTTTGTCAAAATGTTGTGTTGATCAAAAGTTATTAAAATAGTAAAAAACTTTGATATTGAAAGTTTATGGACCAATTTTATTAGAACTTAATTGAAAAATGGAAAAAATAATCCAATTGCAAAACAAATTACATATTCAGAATCTGCATTGTTTCATCTAAAATGGGTTTTAATTTCGTCAAAAAATTATGCAAAAAAGGTCATCAGCCATATGTTTAGAATCGGTATTTTTCTTTGACATTGTTAGGACCTTTAACTTGCATGTCAAACCAGGTTGAAGGTTGAGGTTCAGACTTCCAATGCTTTTCTCGAACCAAAAACCTAGGCAAAAACCCGACCACAATGCAAAAGGTAATTCAAATTTTAAAAAAATGGGATCCCGATTATAAAATGGGATCCCGTTTAATAATCGAGATCATGTTTAATAATCGGGATCTTGTTACCTTTAAACTATATTCTGATCGTTGTCAACGAAACGAGATCCCTTTTCATAAATGGGATCCTGTTCACTAACCAACGGCCCCAACATTCAATGCCAACGAACGAGATCCCAATTATAGAATGGGATCCTACTTATGCATAAACGAGATCTCGTTTTATAATCGAGATCCTGATTCATAGGAAGTGGGATCCCGTTATATTAACAAGATCCTGTTTATATTATTTAAATACACTACAGAAAAATTATGTGAAGTCTGCAACTTCATATGTACGGCCAAGAGCACTAAAAATGAATTATTTTTCATAAGCTATTGTATTTACAGGTGGTGAACTTGATTTTTAGTTGATTTTATCAAACGGGGCATCATCTACACCATTTTTGAAGTGGAATTGTGTTATTTTCGTACTTGGTTGGAGGAACAAAAGGTTTCAATTTACAATATGGATTGAATTTTTCAAAGGAGGCATGAAGCAAACAATTTTTAGAGTGGAATTGTGGTAGTTTTCTACTTGTTTTGATGAACACAAGAGGAAGAATTTTGTCCTAATAGGTATTCAACTTCCAATTTGGATTGAATATTTTGAAGAATTTCACTATTAACATTCATTTGTGCTTGAGAATTTTATAATCATGGAAGATAAAGCTCGTAATAAGAGAAGGAAGACATTGACTCCTCAAGAAGTTGAAGCAAATAGGGAAAAAGAGAGACAAAGACAAAGAGAAAGAAGAATGAGAATGAAATCAATAAAATGATGGTGGAGCAACCAATTCAACTATCGAAGATGAAAACATTGAGGATACCATGGTTGTAGATGAAGCTAATTTGCAAGGAGTCAATTTGGAGAAGAATATGATTATACAAACAAGTCCTACTATGTCTTCAAATCCCTCTTTGAATGTTATCGAGAATGTTTCAATATGCACAAATCCAGGTACGTCTTCAAATCCACATGTTAGTGAAATGGTAAATTTGTATGTAGAAGTTTTACAAGATGCTAGACTTAATGATGTTGACATTGACTATATTCAAAGAGACGAAACTTTTATAGAATTTTTTGAAAACAAAAAAGAAAAATTTTTTGTTGCAAGTGAAAATCAAAATGATCATTTTCTTGAAAATGAAAACAAAACCTGTATTTTTGATGAAAATGAAAATGAAAATGAAAATGAAAATGAAGATGAAAATGAAAATGAAAATGAAAATGAAAATGAAAATGAAAATGAAAATGAAAATGAAAATGAAAATGAAAAGGAAAATGAAGATGAAAATGAAAATGAAAACTGTTTTGTTGATGAAATTGTAAATGAAAATGAAGATGAAAATCTAGAATGTCATGTTGAATTTAATGAAAATACTTTTTTTAAATTGGAAGTGGTGTTTTCGATAATCTTCCTCGTCAAATTTTTTGGAGGCAAATAAGAACACATGCGAATAGAATATACACCAAATTCTTTTATCGTAAAAAATTTGCATTTCAATGTCAATTAATGATGCAATTGATGAGAATGCAAAAAATGAGGAAAGTAATGAAAAGGTTAGGCTTTTATGTTAAACCAAAAAGAAAAGATCAATCATTGAAACATGTTATGTCTATTGTTGCTAGTGCCATTCAATCTATTGGGAAAAATAGTCGATCTAAAGATAAAAACGCAACAAGAAGAGCTATAACTACTACTATAGTTAATAAAGCAACTTTAAATAAAAGAATGGTAAACAATATTAGTGAAGTTTTAAAAATACATCCTAAAACATTACTAAGAGCAGAAAAAAGAAGAGAAAGTATAGAAAATGATCCTATCAATCAATGTTGGAGTTTCAGTGGACAACTACCGAGGTCTGATATAAAATTGAATGTTGAAATTAAATCTTTGATCAAAAAATATTGGCATGATAATACCAGGGTTTCATCTAATGCTAGAGATGTTTTAAAATTAAGGGCGGGGTCCAAAGTTCACGATCCTCGCCCAAAACACCTATTAGATACAACACAAACTGAATTTTATAGAAAATTTTGTAGCGATTCAATGTTACCTAGTAATATTAAAATAAGTCAAAGGTCTTTTGAAAAATGTAAACCCTAGTATATAAAAATTAATAAACAATTAATATCTTCTTGTTGTAAAATACATGTTCAATTTCATTATTTTTATGATGTTTTTTGATATATACGTTGTACCTTGCATACTAACATGATTATATAGGATTTTGGTATTGATATGCCACCTGAAGCAATAAGAGAGTTTATTTGGTGGCCTTGTTTGTGAAAAAATCTAATGATAAATTATTTTGACAGTTCTTGTATTGAATAATGTATAACTATGGTAACCTTTCACTTTTAAGAATTTGCATAAAAGTGTTGATCATGATTTTGGACAACAACAGTAGATGTCAAAAAGATTTAGGAATGTTCACTATCTCTTTAAAGATGGAAAAATAGGAAAGTGTTGTGATTTAGTTATAGAAAAAGTTAGTGTGCATGCATTTATGAGTGAATTTAATAATAAAATTGTACCAAAATATGTTATGCACTTTGAACATGCTCGATGGTTTGATGGCCAATTTCGCGCATGTAGAAACACATTTCCAATTGGTACTATACTTTCAGTGGTTGATTTTGCGGAGAATTATACTCTCACTCTACAAGTGGAAATTCAATCTCAATATTATAATTCAATGCAAGTAGCCATGTTTGTCCATATTGTTTATGTTATGCATGGATAGCACTAAGGATGATACAGAAAAGTTTGAGGGAGTATCATTTTATTTGAGTGGACAATCTACACCTTAATGTGAGTTTGTTCAATATTGTTTAAATATATTTTATACAAATTTAAGAGAAAGAGGAATTCAGATGATAGAACATCTCATATGGTCAGAAAATTATATGAGACAGTTCAAAATTCTCGAATATTTTATTGGCTAAGTAGGGTTCATAAGGAACCTAATGTCATCAATGTAAGGAGTTTTTTAAGCCAAGTGCAAAGGGAGAACATGATGGAGTTGGAAAGGCAGGCCTTCAAAGAATTTTGCTAGAGAACCATTGCACCTGAGGATCCAATAAAATTTAAAATATGAGATTGTGATTGGGTGTAATAGAAGATTATCTCTGACCTAGTTCAAGGATCACTCAATGTGCCTTGAATGATCCTTTGGCTGGTGAAGAAGAGAACATTGTATCTAGAGTTGATTTGTGAGACAATTAGTGATCATCAAATGTATCGATGAGTGTGACAAATGCTAATGGACTATTTGGACAAGGAGCTTTGCATATTTTGCCGCTTTTGTATCTCGTGAGATTGGCTTGGTGAAAATACAGAATGGGTTGAACAGTGGCAGCAAAGATCGCTGACACCTGTAGAAGCACATAATCAATATGAAATAACTATTGAAGAAAATGATCAATTGTTTGCATCTGAAGATTATGATCGTGTTTCAGACCTTGTATAAGAAGGTAATTTTAATTTAATTTATTTCATTTTATTTTGCTTTATTAAGTTATTTTTTAATACTAAATTAGTTATATGGATATGCACAAGTTATTAAATCGAATTTTGTTGGCAGGACATGTGTATGCAGTTATTGCACCTAAGGGGAATGAAGAGCAAATAGAATATTGGTTGGCTCGTTGTGTGGAAACTAAACATAAGTTGTTAACACCTCGAGAAGATGATGATGGCTTTCATTATCCAACAGGTACGGTGATCCCCTTAAGACACCTCCTTAAGCAATTTTTGATAACAAGTTTTAGATCCCCTTAAGCAATTTTTTAGAACAAGTCTGATCCCCTTAAGAAAATTTTGGAGAACTTATTTGATGATGGTTTTGAAACATGCTCTTCCAACAGATCAAGGTGGTTGCTGGTAATTTGGCTAAGAAAAAAATACTTGAGAAGAAAATAATGGTCTACCCTCAAGATTCAAAGCACTATGGAACACATAAAAGATTGAAAATATTCACATCTGCGGTGGCAACAAATATGAAACCAGAGCCGGTATCAGGAAGACCCAGGAAAAAAATTGGCATATGGTCAATCTCTATGATACATGAGGAAATCATAGATGCATTGCAAAAAAGAGAGGATGTAGATGGTACAATAGAATAAGTAAATACAGGTAAATATAGTTTTAGTCTTATTTTGTCCTTTTAAATACATTACATACATAATAGGACATTGGGTCATAAGACATTGAAATTGATTTAAATTTCTTTTATGCATCCTTATGGAATAATTCATAAAGGATCTAGTCCATGCAGATCTGAATCCTGCATTAAATATGGAATACTTGGTGTAAAATAGGTAATTATTAGTTAAATTATATTTAAATACATGTTTTGATTTTACATATTGATATTGCTTGGACATTAATAGTTAAAATTTATTTATTGTCATTTTTGTATCCTTAAGCCATCATTGCATTGATTTCATACTTTGAAACAAAAGGAGAGGATGTCTGGATTCAACCTACAAACATGTGTAGAATACTTTAAATGCAGGTACTTGAGTTATGTACATATAGATAGTTTTATATAAATTAAAATATGTATGTTTTGATGATTCCATTGATATTGCTTGTACCTTTTATATATCAGGTGGTGTGAAGACCTACCACATTCTAGGCACGAGTTTGAGATTTTCTTGAGATGGCATATCCAAATTTTGTAAACATTGTTTTGAGATGACATATATGTACATACATACTTACAAAATTAAACATACTCTATGTACTTCTATGTATCAAATCAATATTCTATATATTTTTTTTCTTAAATGTGCATGTTTTCTTACTTTGAAACTTTATGTTTACGTGTATAATCACTAAATATCATGCATACATTATTGTTAAATCAATTATATCCTTAAGATGTATTATGACCCCTTAATACATCCCTTTAAGACACCCCCTTAAGACCCCTTAATACACCCCCTTAATACCTCTTAAGACATCCCATTTAGGCATATTATGACCCCTTAAGACGTTCCATTATGACCCTTTTAGACATCCCCTTAAGGCATCCTCTTAATTAACATGTTCTATTATGACCCCTTAAGACCCCTTAAGACATCTCCTTAATTAACATGTTCTATTATGACCCCTTTAGAAATCCCCTTAAGATGCATTATAACCCCTTAAGACATCCCCTTAAGACGTTCTATTATGACCCCTTTAGACACCCCCTTAAGACGCCATTATTTGTTTTGACAACTTATAAATTAGTGTTAGATGAACTATTATTTATAGTATTTATTAATGCTTTTATTCTCTAATCTTCTATGGTATTGTTTATTTCTTAAAATTTTATCCTCTCTGGTATATAAATAGATTGCTTTTGTTTGTAAATTATGATTTATTGACTGATTATTGATTGGTGTGAATTGAATAAGTCCATTGAGTAATTATCACTATTTATTGAATGTATATATTATGTATATCATGTATGAAATCACTAAATTTGCAAAGTATAAATATTAAAATGTCCTATATTAATCCATGTATGAGATCACTAAATTTCACATTAATGTCCTATATTAATGTCTTGACTATGAACATAAAATGCATAAATGTACATGTGTAAATTAAAATTTCAAACAATAATAAAGTCCATAATTTATGTAACATATTAAGTGCATGAAACCAATATATTAAGCGCATGAAATAAAGTCCAACAAATTACATGAGAAACAAGAAATATAATCCATGAAATAAACAAATATAGCACATAAAATCACATGTTTCTAGGTCATGTACTGTCTCTATAATCAAGAGACCTCTTCACACCATGCGGACTATGTGGATGACCTGAAACACTCTGTATAAGAGAAAGATGAAATCAGATGTAAGACAATAAAAAAATGATTTAATGACAATTTAATTTTTAATCCATCATAAAATTAAATTACCATCATATCTATGTCTGGATGATCTAGTGCACCTAAAGCAACCTCTAAGACAAAGAAATTCAAAATTAGATGTACAACTCTATAATTATTTTTTTTTTAATTCAATTTAATTTATAATTTATCATATTTAATTGTACCATATTCTAAGGTTGTGCACTAGGCTCTTCTCTAGGACATGTTTGTACATGCTCAACTACAAGATGGTCTCATGCTATAAAAGAAAACGAATATGTAAAAATCTCATATTATGTATATATTCAATTTAAAATTTATAATTGACTTTAAATATAATAATTGAATTTAAATATAATAAAAAAAATCAAATTACCATTTGATCTAGAACTTGCTCTACCTGTCCTCCTGGTGGTGTAACTATGTCTGGTTCAGGGCTGAAATTTGCACTAACAAAGTCCTACAAGATCAAAATTAAAGCATGTACAATTGAATTAGGATAGTATATATATATATATATATATATATATATATATTCAAGTTTGCACATTTTGTGTAGAAAGTTTTATAAACAACCTGGAAATCAGTGGCCTCACGAGTAACTGCAACATCAAATGTTTGCCCAATGCCCATTCTTATTGTGGTATCAACCTAGACATACATGTACATAGACATTTAATGCTTATAACATTTTTCAAGTGTACATGCATGCGTTTCATATATCTAGTGAATTCAAAATTCATAAAATTGTAACTATACTAATGTAAACTTTAAACAAATTTACAATATGAATGTACCTTCCCATGATCTATGATGCCTGATAGTGGAGGAGTGCTTGATAATCCCTCAGAAGGAATCGACGTGGATGTCGATTGACTCACCTAAACCAACATAAATTTTCAAACATATATGTGATTCAATTATAAATTTAAAACTCAAGTTAAATAATTTATGATTTCATATATAATTTTAAAAATTGAAATCAAAATACCCCATAAGGGTTGCCAAGTATGACCAGTGTTGATGTATGTACTCGTGGAACAAATGATTTCCCTTGAAATGTCATTTGTACACTAAACAATTTGATTGTTAAAATGTATTGCAAACTTTTCTTTGATATATATTGTGATAGGTCGAATATAAGCGTTAGAAAATGAGCAGCAAACTAAAAAGTACAAATAAACACCAAAACAACCTACACCTCAAGATTAGCCTAAGTTGAAATCAACACGAGATAAAAACAACAAAATGGAACTTTATACCTTGTGTCGAATCGATCCTTTGGTTGGCCCTTCGATCTTTGATGTGTATGCTCCTTGGATGGCAAGATATGCAAACTAGATATGATGTGAGGATGGATGGAAATGGATAAAAGCATGAAAATGGTTAAGTGTAGATTGAGAAATAAAATTGCAAGAGTTTGGCTAGCAAAATGATCTCCCCCAAAAATGAGAGAAAAGAGGGGGTATTTATAAGAATTTTGAGAATTCCTAGAAGAAATAGATGGTTGAGATTGAGCCACCAAATATCAAGATGTAGGGCTAAGGTGAGTTGAGAACTCACAAGCCCTCACATCTTGACATGTGGCATGGGGAGAGGCTTAAGAAAGATGAGGTGGAGATGAGGTGTAAGAGAAGTACATGACATGGAGGGGGTACAAAGTACCTTGGGATTGGACAAGATCTCCCCATAAAGGAAGTGCTTGTCCCCATGTGGGTGAGAGGACAAGTGAGGAATTACAAATTCCTCAAATATCCTTATGGGGAGGTGGGAAAGAATTTTAAATTCCAAAGGGTGCATTGGGGGATTAAAAGTGAATTAAAAATTCACATGGAGAAGTGGAGTGCCTTGTCCAAAAGGAGAAAGCCTTTAATAAGGTTGACTTAAGGACACATGTCATAAAGGACATGGGGAAGAGAAAAGGAATTTAATATTCCTTGAAAGATGAGAGTGGAATTAAAAATTCCTCAAAGGACTTTGGGAAGACAAAAGGAATTAAAAA